>VBVQ01001138.1:0-39710 GCA_011636635.1 Tetramorium simillimum
GAGCAAGAGAAGCCGACATCGTGGGGGGAGGGGAGGGGGGGAGAAAAAAGAGTAAGTAAGTACCGGGAATAAATTAAACTAATTGAGCAAATTAGCCAGCTGTTCACGCAACGATGGTGTACGGACACGCTCTCCTCGGTGAGGAGTTATCGTCGTCACGCAGAAAACTTGTATCCCTGCGCCCTTTTGAATAAACAAGTACAACGCAGATCGGACGTTTGTATTCGTGAAAATTGGGAAACTAGACGCGCAAATCAAAATTGACGTTATTCATATAATTATATTGTCGAGCCGATAAATACCGAATAGTTTTTAAAATTCTGTAAATTACATTTTAATGACATTTTAATTACATCTTGCATGAAATTTCGACGTATAATATTCTAGACATTACGATATAAAATGATATGATTACATGATCAGTTTATTAAGAAAAAAACTTGAAATGAATATTAATTTTTCTAGTTGTTTTGCAATATTATGTTATGAAATGATTAAAACATTTTAATATAAATTTATTAGCATCTTGATTGCGTTTTATGTTTGTTTGTTGCAATAATTCTTTCTTTTTTTTGTAACTGCCGCGTTTTAATATGAACATAATTATACATATAAAAAGATATATGAAACATTATAATGTCTTGATCGTCAAACGACGGTATTAATCAAGTATAATAAAAACGGATAGGAATTATATGAGTAATAATTTAACGTTTGATATTTAAATATTCAAATGTATTCGGATCGTGTGATTACTATTCGAATATAAGAATGAACATTATTGAAGTTTAATGGCAGATGATATGCGCGTTTCAAGCGCTGATTAATCGCGACTGTCTTTAATGATCGATTTACGATATTATTCAAATACAATAATCTTGAATGTTATAAAAAGATAATCTCTTACGTTCGAGAGCCTGTACCGTAGTTTAATTTCGTGCCATAACAGTGTTGTTATCAAGCTCTTTTTTTTTTGCAAATCGCGTAATTAATGACTAATCACGTTGATTATAGATATATGCTGACGTTAATGCTTAGAACTAGATTATCGATAAAAACCGTGATAGACTGTACTTTTGCCATACACAGTCATTTAAATATATACATACGCAATTTTTTTCTCTGACGTCAAATGTTTTACAAGTTTTCCGAGATAGATAATTATCTTCAGTAGCAGAAATTTGTTAGTAACAATAAATGTTAATCGTTTAAATGTTCCAATAGACAATCGCGTGTCTAGTAATTTTTTAATAATAACGGGCACCTTGAAAAAAGGGTTGAGCAAATAATTAACGAGTCATGATTGACGATTTGTATGTTGCTCGAAGGATATCGCATTTCGCCATACGGGTAGGCAAATTACAGGTGGGGATACATGACTGCGTGGAGAACTTAAGTAATTCTTAAGTAATTCTTCGCGCGCGCGCGCTCGCGGGCTTCAAAACTATTATCCAAACGAAATGTCAGAGGATACAGGATAATTGTCGTTGCGCAAGAGACGCGCGATATTTTCGCCTTCGCGCCAAAGAAGACGCCTAACCACATTATTACCGCCAATTATTGCCTCATTTTTCCAACAAACTTTGACGTGCGCAGCTGCTTATTATTAAAGTGATTTTAAAGTTATGCCACGATGCGTCAATATATGTATATATGTGTATAATCAGAGATAACTAATCAAATTTAATTTGATACGCTATTATTTTTATTTAGACAGCATCAGAATTTACTTGTTCGTTCGTTTGAAAAGTACAGTTTAATCTTGATTACAATACAATTTTGCAAGTTTGAATAAAATTGTAATTTGTTTTCTCATTTTTATTTTCAATTATTTTTTCATTATCCACTAGACTTTGTAGAAAACAGATGTTTTGTGTATTTGAAAAATTAATTGAGAAAAGCAATTAAAGGCCATCGAAGAAAAGGGTCGCGTAACATGTTGCATATATTGGGAATCCAGATAGGTCTTATTGTGCGTTTAATAATTATATCGAACATGAATCTAGAATTTATCTACGCCGCATAATTTGCTATTTTACGCAAAACAACGTCGAGAGATTCTACTGACCTGTATCCGTGCCTCCGTCAGGCCGATTTTTATGGCGAGCTCCTCCCTAAAAACAAAAAGAAAGGTAATCATTAACACAAGAAAAAGGAACCAAGGCCGCACGTAGCCGCGGGCCTATTTGCGCGTGCGAGTTATCCGATTCTGCTATTGCGATAAACTCGAGTTAACGGAGTGTGAGCTTCGGCGTTCAAGTCAGTCCAGATATTATTATCCAACGAGTTCTGAATAGCGCTAAGCGATAATAATAAAACTGATATTTGCCATTTAATGGTTTTAATAGCGTCATTAATATAATATATATCTACATATTACGCAGTAGACGCGTTTACATAATATATGGATTATCTCTTTAACAATTTTATGAAAATTAATTTTTTCGCTGGAGAATTATTGTATTATCTCATCGGGTTAATTTGCTGCAATTGCTCTTAACTTACTTAAACTAATTCACATTAATGTTTTAAAAAACGTTATTATTTTAGATGAATATATTGTTAGACTCTTTAAAAGTAATTTTACATAAAACTATCTTTAATTGTTTAATCGTTTTATGATCGTAATTATCTCAAGTTGATAGTCTGTTACGTTGAACTGAATTATTATGCGTGCGCGCTAAAAAGAGGCGAAACGTAAACTCCACAGGATTTTAATGAATGACACTTCCTTCCGTCTTTCTTTTTTCTCGGTTTACGTAATCAAATGAATATCTAAACGTTTAGGCAGTTAACGGAATAAGCGCGCGTAATTGCAAGTGTAATTATTATCTCCCTTGAGTACTCGATTTATTACTTTGGAACGCGATGTAATTTAACAGAAAAAAATTATTTAGTTGTCTTTTAATAGCGTCGGGGAATAGCGGTTACGATCTGACCTCGTATCACATCCGTGAGAAAATCGCAGAAACCGTTCTACAAAATAGCCAGCTCCTGTCTCGTAAAAACGCGCGCGTTCATTACCTTAATTAGTTTTGCATCCGAAGCAGATTAGCCGACATAACGACGCACGATGGGGATTAATTGCATTATGTATCTCGCGGCATTATGTGTGATTTTCCGTTGGATTGCCGGTTGCACGAGCCGTCGTGACGAGAGCTATTAATATCTATTACGAGACGATCAGAATCCGCGATCGCGCCGCCGCGGCTCCGCGGCGTGCAGATAGAATCTCGTTTTATATAGGTGACTGCGCTCCCCAACGCGCATATTACGAATACGATTATCCGTGACTAATTGACCGGTCCAGCGCGGCGGTAATGACAAATAATTATTAGCTCGTGATATTTTACATAACGTCGATCATGTCATACGCTCTATCGGTCGTTTCCTTTCCGCTCGATTGAATTTCGCATCCTTCGCTCGCGGGCTCGCGTATAACGCGGAGAAGTCTCCCCGCGTCTTCTCTCTCACGTATTACGCGGATATTCCTCTGCCAGGCGTGCACGAGGCGTTCGCCCCATCGCCGAGAAGGATCCCGAACCGTGGCGCGGCCGCACAGACCGCTGGGGGCTACTGATTAAAAGAGACGTGAAATGTCCCATGTGTCAGAAAATTAATAATATTATTTATAAGCACAGAACCTGTAATCTAAAATCATGATAATTCAGCTATTTATCGCGAGTGCACGGCTACGCGTTAGGAATTACCGAGTGTCGCGCTCGCGTTTTATTCGGCTCGCTCGCACATGCGAGCTGCACGCACGAAAGTGACGATGATTTTCTGCTTTTGCCTCGAAAGAATGCGTACACCGTGTGTGTATCGTAATTATTACGTGTATTCTTTAAAAGTGCGGATTCCAAGGAAAGCATTACGACTTGTACGTTCGAGGAAACGGGGGGAGGGGGGGGGGAATTAATAGTCATCGACTTTAATAATTAAATTCCTTTCGGTTGATTTACGTCGCTTAAGCGATCGCTCGCAGGATGTTTCGAGTAAGGATAATAACCCGTATAAATCGCCACTCGCGTGATTTCACCGGAAATTATGCGAACGCATTCCCAATTTTTTTTTCCCAACCGAGAACGAAGCGAAACCGGAGGTGCGAAGGAATTATTGCGAGATAGACGTGAATCATGACGGGTGTCGATAATTCATCCGGCTCGTGAATTCGTTCGTTCCGGAAGTACGCGCGATTTTCGCCCGATTTTGTTGCGATGAAGGAACCGGCGGTGGCGATCGTGCAATCGCGTACATCTACCCGGGCATGAAAAAGAAAGAAGGAAAGAATGAATCGAGCAGTGAGAGACCCCCTCCTCCTCCTCCCCCCTCGCCGGGCGTCTCATCTCGCAGGCAAATTGCCCAGATGTTCCACGAAATCGTAAGGAAATCTCGGTGATTATGCCGCGCACAGAAGCTCTCGCGTCCGATCGCCTTGGATCTCGTGTTTAGGTGCATTTCAGCTTTCAGACGGTAGCTTCCGAAATTACAGGGATTTCGGGATGAGTCCGAAGACTGGCCCCGCGATCTCCACGGGGATTCGTCCGGCTCACGTCGCATCGATTTTTATCGTCGTTCGATCTCGTTGCAATCCCGCTCGGGATCCTTTCGTTATTTTGTTCGAGCCCTCGAACGAGAAGCAAACCTTTCCAAGGAGGAAAAATTTTAATCTTGATATATTTTGTCTTGAAAGCTGAGAAAAATATAGTTACTTTTGGCCTCAGTCATAATTTTATAATATTTCTAACAATTAATATGATCAACCTAACTATATGCATCATTATGTTAACCATAATAATCGTTAAAAATATTATAAAATTGCGGTCGAGTCTAAAAGTAACTGTATTTTTCTCTCAGTGTGTCATTTTACAACTAGCAATCGTAAGAAAAGAGTTTTCAGTTTTTGAAAAAATTCCAATTCGTGATTCAATCGACCAAATTGAATTTATCCGAAAGTTTATCCGACGAGAGTGATCATTAGCAAAATAATCGAACGATGTTTATCCATTGATTAGTCGTTTCCAAAACGATTCTCATCGTATCGGCCGGTAATTGCGAAGCGTATTCACGTTGTCAAATCATTTTGATGGCCCGCGCACCGACTCATTGGAGGAAACGTAACTAGAAGAAGCGCGTTCATATACTGCCGCGGTACTCTCTGATTATCCGTTGTCGTGCGCTAATGACTACTCTGGCGAACATAGTTGCAGACGGTAATTCGTACCTGCTACCTGGCGGCTCGGCTTCGTTTTCAATGAAACGCCGAGTATGAAAGCGCGCACCTATCAGCTGCTTCTCACGAAAAACAGGCTTGCGCCGCGAACGATAAAATTACGTGTAGTACGTGATTTCTCTCTCTCTCTCACTCTCCATCCGTTACAACTGACCGACCGTCTGTATGACTCACAAATACGAATGAATCGAGACCAGTCCAACTACTAATCAAACTAGATATTTGACGCTGGCAGAGACTTCCTACATGGCTATTTTAGGTGACGTGAAATTTTCACCCCCCCCAAAAAAAGTATCTTACGTTCAAAGTGATTTTTCCTAGAATCTCACATTCTAAGCTTATTATTTTACAGCAAACATATTCAAAATAAAGTAAAAAATACTTTTTTCTCTCTTAAATACTCTTTTTGTACTATTTTTTTTCTTGATTCCAGAGGAATTCTTTTGAGGTCAATATATAAAATTCTCTAAGATTTAGAGGATTCAAAATATTCCCGCGTATATAAAAATTATTTTTTCTTTCGGGTGTTATATTTCATTTTTTCTAGTGAAAGATAAAATATAGAACCATAAAGACTGTTACGACAGAGCCGTTGGAGATTTTCTATTGGGCGCTTTCATAAATTTTCATTGTGCCTTTGAGGATGAGGAAAGTGGTTTATATCGCTGTTCCGCCTAACGATTCAAATGTTTTATCTACATCGTAATCTTTGCGTCACTTCTGGCCACTCGAGCGCGATATAATCTTTATAGATATGTGCATTACACGCACGGGTGCGCGAGCGCGGACGAAACGCACACCGTCGTTCCGAGAGGCGGACGGGGCACAGGCACCTTGGGGCCTGCGAGTAATAATAATTTAGCCTTTCCCTTTTTCTCTCTGTCTTTCTCGAGGCGCGCTCGCCGGCGTCCTTCTGAATTTAATAAGATCACGAAATTTCGCGGTTAGACGGGCGTCCCTAATTACACCCGCCGTTCACCGAGACTCTCAGTTACCCTCGATTCGCGTATCATTATTATTACGCGTCCCTCTCCTAACTCCCTCGTCCGCGATGTGTCCTTGCCATGGGAAATGCGCCGAGCTTCGGGAAAATCGCTTCTTACCGGGCACGTACGCGAAAGATTAGTCGTGCACTCGCGACTTAATGGAAAATACGAGACCGTGATGAAAACCTCCTGCAAAGATCAGAGAGAATCCCCGTTACGTGTCCTAGAATTCAATCTCAAATACCTTCGCGATTAATCCGTAAATTCCGCGCCGATGTAAAAGGCGCTTGAAATTAGGTGAGGATAACGAGATGTTACGTTATACATTTCCAATTTTTTCTTATTTCGAAACTCAAAGCTATTAGTATTTCCGACATTTTTTTCGGTGAGAGCAAACCGATATCGCGTCAGTCGGGAAAAATAGTACGGAAATTCAAATTACAATCCATTACCATCGGTTATCATTATGTCAATTACTGTTTACAGAAAACAGATACTCGTATCTAAAAATATATACTGGCCACGCACAGGTGATATATGTTACACATGTGACAGAAAACACGTTTCTTTCTCATTACGGTACGCACCTGATCTATAATTAACGCGGCCGCTACATTCGCACGTATATTGCAAAATAGAACATGACTAATCGGCGATTAATTACATCGACACGATAATCGCGAAATCCTTTCGGTATCCGGCCGTATACCGATTCCGCGCCGGTGTATTACGCGAGTTCCTCGAGCTCGGAGCGAGAGAGAGAGAGAGATCGGCTTTCACAGATTTGGCGAACAAATTGCCTCTCGCGCGAATAATCCGCAACAAAATACATTCTCGGAATCGATTGCCGTTGTTGAAAGGAAGTCCTTCCTGTCCTGCCCTGCGCAACGTTGCGAAGTCATAGTAATCGGACTGCGAGGCGCGAATGGATTTGCCATTTCGCAACTTGCACGGTAGTATAGCGCGAACCCACGGCCGGCATCAAAAGAGGCCGCTAAGTGGATTAAAGGCGAGTTTCTTCGTCATCTTCTTCGTCTAGTTCTCTCTCTCTCTCTCTCTCCCCCTTTCTACCTCTTCTTCCTTTGCTACTCCCGCCGCGGCATCCTGCCGTTCTTATTTGCTCCTGTCTCGGCGCGAAGTCCTTCGCTGCAACCGCGCTTCATCAGAAGTCACGGACGAAGGAAGATAATTTACTTAACTTACGTTTAATCGTGTTTGCGCGCTTATTTATTCGCATCGTTTGCGTCAACATTTGGATTTAATGCGCCTGGAATTTAATTCGATGACGAAATGATAGTGATTAATCACGACTCGCAATCATATGTTTAATGCGTCCGAAGGTTAATTATTTTTCTTTTGCGGAAAGTACATTTTTTATTATTATTTAAAAAAAGGTCACATAAATATATTTCACAAGGAATTTCTTCATTTCTGCAATGTCGGAGAGAAATTGCCTCTAACAGAAATCGAAAAAAAAAAGGGAAGTATTTACGGTTCAAGGCATATTACGGTACAAGTCAATCTATAGGATCATTTATCTTTATTAACTTTCGAGCATCTATAAATAAAAGTTATTCTTTTCTCATTAATTTTATGTATATAAAATGTTATACCTATAATAAATTATATTTAAATATTTTTATATATAGATATAAAACGGAGAGTAATTTGATATCTCTCTCATTTCAATAAATTATCGTGTAATGTCTCGTCTCCATGCGATTCAAGATTGACTTTTTTCCTCGTTCGATGTACTGCGACGACCGCACCGTGACTCGCATCTCCAATATTGCGGAGATGATTACATTATCGTTAGATGGAAATCGAATTGAGATGAGAAAAAGAGACGGACGGCCAGGAAAACAGTGTACGAATGAGACAGGAAAGATGGAGAATGCGCGCGAGTGCGTGAATGACATTGCTGGTATGAGCAAGAGGCTTGGCGCGCGAGTAATTTGAGTAATTACCGCACAATTACATTATCTAATTAACCTCGGAGGTCGGAGCAGCCGCTAGTTGCCGGCGACGTGGCGGCCGTGATTGTCTCACTTGTGTCGCAATCGTAATTATTATTGTTTAACGCGCGCGGCACGAAACAATCGGATTTACAGAAATTTGCGGAACTCGCGGAAATTTTGCGAAAAATTGATAATAACAACCTAACCGCTGTTCCGCTCCGACTCTTTTTCCTCTATTATTAACCAAAGTATTTTAACACAAAAAAAATATTTGCTGCAACGAATGTAGTATGATTGATTAAAAAAGATCAAATGTATATGTATATATATTTCAAAGTCATCTTTGGCACGATCACGATTATTATTAATCACTATCAATAATTGCGAGCATCGTCTGCGATTAATCGATTCGTAGAAATGCATTCGAGTGGAAGCCACGGCATTATTATCCTTTTTCTTTCTTTTTCATTTATTCTTGTTATATACTAAGCAATCGTTTCCCGTGATTGCCGATCGACCCGCGGGGTCTTGTATACAACTTTTTTTCCCGGGAGTTAGGTCCGAGTCGAGTTCCGGGGTTTTACTCCTATCCCCTGTCCAGATTAACGGCGAGTTACTCTGTATTATTCTACTGTCATTAAGTTATTATTAATGGCAAAACGTAATTGTCTTGCCACGGCACATCCGGAACAGTCTGAATTATGGAATATTTTTTAGTCACCTCAGGCGACTACGGTTTTTTTCCGGTAGTCTAAATTTTTACGTAAACGTCAGATCTCTCGTGACTCGCCGACAAATAAAATATTAAATGATTCTCTGAAGTTAATTACAACAATCGCTCAAACTTAATTGACCAATTAGATCATACTGATTTTATCGGACAAATATTTTTTTCTAATATTCACTCGCGCGGGCATTTTATGTGATTTTAAGTCATTAAGTTAGATCTTCGCGGTTCTTCGTAATTTTCTTATTCCAAGATTGTTAACTTCTACATGGCACTCTTTTGTCGAAATCGAATAAAGAACATGACACAGTTGATGTGTTTGCTGCGTGTGACTTTAAAGAGGCGCTAATAGTCGCGAGTTATAAAACCTACGCACACACAGCCGCACACGACAGTCCATGTGCACTGTAACGATCGCGTTGAATAAACAAGTCTTGGAATTTGCCATTTATCTTGACATAAATCACATATTGTAATTATCTCTACATAATTTGTATTTGCGTAAGCCGATATACCCTCTGATAAATTCGAGGTCTAACAAAAGACTTGTTAATTATACTTACAAAGTAGTAGTGATATCAGCATGTGATTGATATCGCGAAAACAAAAATTAGCCACATCTTTGTCTTTAATTAGTGTCGATTACTATCGACGCTATGGAGAATATCTATTATATAACTGTAATTTCTCGCATTGTAATTAAAGAGATGATTAACGCGCTTAAAATGAAATGCGCTTTATAAAAATAAGCAAAATTCATACTAGAAAGACGACACAATGAACAAGAGCTACATTAGCAAAAGTGAGGACAGTATCCGGTACTTTGCGAGGCGAATATATCAAGACATTAATTTGACAGCACATATATTCCCACGAAGAAAGGTAACAAGATGAGATTCGGTGTAAAGGGTGAAAAAAAGATTGAAAAATCAGGATGACACAAAATGACGGCAAGAAAATCACGCGCGTCCATAAAATACACATTCTTACAACTGGAAGATCGTGAACAGGGTTTATGCACACACGATCGTTATCTGTGACGTGCCGCAAAAAAAGAGAGGACGACAAAGTTTCGTCGACGAAATTCGAGCCCCGGTAATAAGCGACGCCCGAAGCTGCTTCGCCTCTACCTTATACGTCGCCCGGAGAGAGAGAGAGAGAGAAAGAGAGACGCCTCCTTACGCGCGGTATCGATAATGTTTAATAACGAATCGCGCCGGGCGGACAAGTAATTCGCACTGACGAGGGGTGACAAGCGGCTTTTGCCGCTCGCATTATTCCCGAGCGGGATTCGCGGGGCCGTGGCGCGCATACCTGGCCGCGAGACCCGCTACCTTTGTGAGGAGCGAGGCGAAAGAGAGAAGCCGGTAGCCGGCTGCGTAATGCGTGCGTAATGCGCGCTTAATACGCGTACGGCGTGGAGAGCCAATTACTGATTGGCCACACTACCGCCAATCGGATGAGGGATGGACCGCGGTAAACCTGTACTCTTCGCTCTCCTTCGCACTTCGCGCGGCGAAGCCCTTCGTGCCGCTCGACCGCGAAGCCCGTCTTCGCGGAGGGAACGAGGTGGGAAGGTCCCGAGGTAGCCTAACAATCTTTTTCGTCGGCTTCGAACGGGCATCCGGGCAGGGCGAGATAGATTCGAATTACTGTCGTTGACAGTAATAAAATGCTTAGAATGCACACAGCCAAAACGTTCACAAGCACAGATATCTTCTCATCGTTGTTTCACAGAGAAAGAATAGCATTTATATATTTTGAAGATACATTTAAAAAATTATTTAACGAGGCAATGAGTATCAAATCAGCAGTTTTTGGTGCGAATACTAATGTTTCATTTTGTACGATGCTACATTAATATTCGCACCAAAAACTGCCGATTTGATTCTCACTGGTCTGTAAAGTAATTTTTTTAACCTTTTGAAAATCCTTTATTGTCGTCAATCTATATTTGAATATTTTTATTTGATATGCAGAATTTGCACATCAAACTCACGAAAAAAATTCTACAAATTCTCATCTTAATAAAATTTTGGGAATTAAAATTCGAAGCAAGATGCAATAAATTACAAGCAGTAAATTTAAATTAAAATAATATCATAAATCTTTAGCTACCAAATAAATTTTCTTGCATGTCTTATAATATGTTTTATTAATATATTCCAAAAAGTAGTAACGAAATATTATCTCTAAATAATAAAAAGGAAGAAATTATTTTATTACTAGCTTTCATGATGTACAACATAAAGAATCCTGTATAAATTTTTATCGTGTAATATAATTATCGTGTAATATAATTCGCCGTGTTATCTCCTCAAATATTCTTTCGTAATAAAGCAGTGACGCGATCAAAATCAATGAAAGGAAGATTTGTATCGACTCTGTGTCATTCAACGGTGACGGGGATCTAATGCCGCTTCCGTGGGTTCGAGGCAACATCGTCCACTAATTAACTCCGGAAGGCACTAATCTTATTTGTTGAGAAACGAATAACGGGCCGGCGGCGTTTCTAATCGGGAGCATGACTCGTCGTCGGTCGATTAATGACAGGAGGAGTTGCGGGTCCTGGACACAGCGGAGAGTCCGGGACCGGAGGAAGACTAGAATCGCGGTGGAAGGAAGAAAGGCGCGGGGAGGAGGAGGAGGAGAGGGCGAACAGAAGAAGAGAGACCGCTCCGTGGAACTGGTTCCGTTCCATGGATCACTGGAAACAATCATCCTTATTAAACTCACCACCGGCCCACCCCGCAGATATAAAGGCATCCTTCGGAATGATTTACCGAGAAGCGCGTCGCGCGGCCCTTTGAACAGGTGGATCCCTCGAAACGCGACGCGAACGGACGATAAATTTTATGGATCCACCGGGCGGATAGATTGAGAACGCGCGCGACGGGGGTGGGCCGCGCGCGATATTCCGCCGAGTCAGGTTTTCGAAGCGAATCCAGGACGAAACGGCGCCCGGCTGGTCGGAGTAATTAAGAAATGGAAAATCATCAAAGAGTTTCGTTACGACTCTATATATAGCTTGGATATCCCTTCTGACGTTCAAAAAATGGGTTCCAGGCCAAATAGATTGAAACAACTCATTCAATGTATTAATTTCTGACAGAAATTAGAAAACGACGTGAGGAAAGAAATCGAACAGCAGGGCGAAGCAAAGCGTAAATAACGCTCGACTGAATCCCACTAATTGTATCGACGTATTGGCATGAAGGAAACCGGCTGAAATGCCACGTTGGAAGTAAACCGCGTTTAAACGCGCCATACGTGTTAGCGTTTACGAGGTTATTAATTAGCTACGTCGTTTGGCGGAAAGAAAGTAGCCGTGGCCGCGGACGTTCGGAAAGACGACGAGGTCTCGTCGGTTTAATCGCGTTCCGTGCCTCCCTCTTTCTCTCTCCTTCTCCCCCGGGGTTTACAACGGGATGAAAAATCAAAACCAAACAGGGACAGAGCTCCGGGACCGGTCGGGATCGCTCACGGTCGAGCGATTAGTCCGCCGGCCCGTCGTCGGTAGCGGCGCGGGGCCCCGAGTCGCAACACACTCCAATCTAAATTAGATCTTAAGAGGCCCGTAAAGGTAAGTGGCCACGCTCTCTCGCGACTCTACGTGGCGAGCCGGCTTTAAGTGCCATATAAACAGGACGAATCTGGTAATCCGCGCGCTCCCTCGCAAATGCCACTCGGGGGCCCCGGGTATCCGCGGGTCTCCCGCAAAATATGCCCGTGGTTATCTGTTATCGCATTCGGAAACGGCATTCCACGAAACGCTGGCCCGTCGTCAACAGCTTGTTCGAGGCTACCTTCTCCTTGTTACCAGTGTCGTGCCGATCGCAAACAAAATCGATCTCGACGGACTGTTTTCGGCAACGAGAAAACAGAGTGACGCAGAAATTGAAGGCGGGCGAATAAAAATATGGAAACTGCAATAATAAAAGAGAAAACTTGAGATTGATTTAAAGCAAAGAAAGAGAATATTTATCAATGAAATAAGAAAAAGAAATAACAAATGGCAGATAACTAAATGAAAAAAAGAAAGTAAAAGTAAAAAAAATTGCATTGTACGATTTATGAGTGTAAGAGTGTCTGCGAAAATCGAACGCCGAAGGGCCAGAAGAGGGCCTCGTCTGACTGCTCTTGGGCCGCCGTGTTTTACCAATCGACAAATAAAACGATAAACACGAGAGAAATGTTTATCGATGTCGAATTGGATGTACACGGCCGGCCGCGCGGGAACACGTGTCCTTTATTGCCGAATGAATTTCCATTCGCGATGTCCAGGAAGTTAAGGACCACGTGCTAGCGTCCTCTCGGGCCGTCGATATATATTTCGATAGGTCCCAATCGCATGCCTGCCCTTACGTGTAAAGGCGCGTCTAATGAATATGCGTCGTGTTTCAGCTCTCCCTCTCTTTCTCTCTCCTCCCGCCTCTCTTTCCCGTCGGACTAGTCAATAAACCTAAGCGACCATAAAATCCAATTAGCGCGAAATTAATACTACCACACGGCGAAATAGCGGAAGAAACAGGGATCAATTTATACTACGAAACGGGCAGAGGACGTTGGGCAATTTTCCATCGGCAGGAAGCCCGTATAAGTGGACGAGGAATAAATTAATACGGGCGACGAATGTTATTAGAAGCCAATCAAGCCAATTACCGGCTGTTTTGTTGGGAAGAAAAGGAACTTTCTCGTAGCGACAAATAAATAGGTGTCGGCTTTATAAGATCGTATATATTTATCATGAAAATAATACACTGGATGATTGAAAATCGGACAGGTGACAGGAGATATGTTATTAAATTATGATTTTTTTTTGCTTTTAAATGCTTACGAGACCATTTTAATTGCTTTTAAGCGCACAGATCATTTCGCTGTTCTAAATTCAAAAAGCAAGACGATAATATTCGCCTTTTTCGAATTTATAACTCTGTGCCCTTTTTATTTGTTAATTCTTTCATGTAATGGAAATTGACGATTTCTCAGAAATCAATATACTGACAATTTTTAAATCCCCACTACAAAAAGTATCTTTTAATATGCCTTTCAATATTGCCTATCACAGATTGGAGATTTTCATAGCTCGCTTAAAAATCTTTCTTTTGCTGCAAGGAAAAACCGTTCGGAATCTTCGGCTTTTCTTTTCCGATTCTAATTTCGCTAAATAAAGGACGGGGACGTATTTTGCGCGTTAGAGCTATCCCGGTCGCAACTTGACGCGCGCATATGGACGTATGTATAGCTACGGCTTGTCTCTCCATACTCGCGAATACATCTCCAGCCCTGACCGTACACCACGGACACTCTACCTGCTTCATCTCTCTCTCTGCATACTCCCCACCATCTTCGTTAATTACGAGAACCCATACCGTGGCCGCAGGACCGGACCTATTACGAGCGATTACACCGCTATTAGTTACCTACCGGGTGTTCCACGGCGCGGAGGAAGGCACTAAAAAAAGGACAAGGGGAAAGAAAAAGCTACCCAGATAGATTGCGCCGCGGCCCAATGGCGGCGCGATATGCCGTACGTATGTAACTGGACCCGGGTGTGCAGGGGACTTAATAATGCAAAACCGTCGTTCCGCGTCTACGGACGGGAATTTGCATGAGGATCGTCAGTCTGGCTGCAGGAAAGGGCCCCCAATGATCGATGTATCGTTCCACGAATTTACACTCGCGGATTTACCTTTGCAGACTTGTATGGATGCGTATGTGATTTATTTTAGAATCCGCCATGGATTCAGATTAAAGAGGGAAACAGACGTGACCATTACTCAAAGCTGCATTTAAAAGCGCTTCGAAAGATTTTGTTTTCGAGTTGATTTTAATTTCCTCTCTGCATTTTCTAAAATGCGCACTGAAAAAAGTATATTTTTCTTTATGTCTGAATTATTTTGAATGCGTGAAATTAGAAAAAGATTAGCGAAAGTGAGCCTAATGAACGTTTGATATAATAAATATTGATTGTTGTATTCCTATTATTAATATTTCTGACATTTCTCAGATTCTTTAGTCTTAAAATAGAGACATAAAATACTTATTAATTAGAGTAATAGATGTATTAACATTATCAATCGTCGCGCGCGAGGTAATCGTTTTTTTTTTTTCATTCCTGTATCTACTACTTTCTACTTGGGATTCTCGTGTATCTAAGTTCCCAAGTTAACGCACATTAAGCGTACCTTTTTAAAACACGATATGCTTATACGCGTTGTGTCTCCAACCGTCATCCTGTCATCATTATTTCGAGACTGTCTCAGGTAGTAATACACTCAGGATAACCAGATTTCTTTTACAACCGTGCTCAAGGACTACCTGTGCACCGTAAATATCTTGCGGCGGGGACCATTTTTCGAAAAAGAATTTGGTAAGTAGCGGGCGACGATATCAGCGATAACCGGGAGAGTGCACGGGAGCCAGACAACCAAAAATATTTGAGTGGCAGCTGATAGCCGGTCTCCTATACTGTATCTAAATCCCGTTACTCTCGTGAACGTGGTCCCTAAAGTCTGATAAATGTGGCTAGACACCTTGCCTATCGTCTGGATCCACGGGAGGTACACAGGCT
The DNA here is from genome assembly GCA_011636635.1 of Tetramorium simillimum. Taxonomy (NCBI): domain Eukaryota; kingdom Metazoa; phylum Arthropoda; class Insecta; order Hymenoptera; family Formicidae; genus Tetramorium; species Tetramorium simillimum. The sequence goes on from VBVQ01001138.1 coordinate 15,479, forward strand.
TCCTATCCCGCCACCGAGATATACCATAAGCTCTTAGTCGTCAGGACTTGTCTTCGGAAGAAGGATTGCGACTCGAGACAGCTTTGTTTTGCCCAAATAATTGATCCCCGTTCGAATGTTCTTGTGAAATATTGCCAACAGCTGCATATCAATTTGTTAGTCTCATGTTTTCTGATTTCACGCATTCTTTTCTACTGCTGGACTTTTTGAATTTTTCTACTTGAACCGAATTTTTGTAATTTTACATTTTACCTGACAAAAATGTGTTAACCTAATTAAAGCCTTCCACTATTTCTATTTCAGTTTTAATCAGCGGTTTTTAATATTGAGCTATCGAGCCTCTCGTAACTTTTTAAAAACTAAAGCAAAAAAATAATTTTTGAAGCAAAAAATTGGCAAATAATTTTCATATCTTATTCGTTCCGTTGTGATAATTTAGCATAAAAAGCTTTATATATCTATCTATATATTAAACTATCTGAGCCAAATTATCACAACGTAAATGAGATATGAAAATTATTTGCTATTTTTTGCTTTTCAAAATAATTTTTTTACTTCACTTTTTAAAAAGTCACTTAATATTGGCCTGTCGAGCCTCTCATAATCTTACGTACTAATACGCTTTCATTTAAAAGAAATTTTGCTCTTTCGAAATCACAATACCTACAGTCTTTGCATACCGCGCTTTCGACCCGAAATAAAATTCTACCCGAACGCCACTCGTCCCGACCATTTGAGTCGAGATAAGGCTTAAGATTATTAGAACATTGCTTGACGGTCAGTCGACTCACCTCGTAAACACGTCCGGATAATGCGTCCTGGAGAAGGCCTTTTCAAGCTCCTCCAGTTGGAAGCTGGTAAAGGTCGTTCTGTAGCGGCGCTGTTTCCTCTTGGGCGCAAAGTCGTCGGCCTCCGCCTCGCTCTCGGGGCTGGTCGGCGCCGCTCGCGGGTGCGTGCCCTCCTCCTCGGGCCTCACCTCCTCGGTAGAGATGCCCATTTGGGTGGACTGAGGCGTCGTCGTCGTCGTCGTCGTCGTCGTCGTTGACACCGGCGCCGATTGCTGGTGAGGCTGCGGGTGAGGCTGCTGGCTCACCTGCTGGCTCACCTGAGTCACCTGACTCGAGTTGCTCGTGTTGCTCGCAGGACTCGTCTGCGGGACGGCCTGCTCGCTGCCTCCTCGCGACGAATGATCTGCATAGAGAAATAATTACGTCACCTTCGAATTATAACACGGGTATAATTTTTGTCACTTATACTAATACAAGTGTGATATGATTACAGGTGTCGCGAGGACGAGGGAATTGCATCTGCTCGGATCACGGACTGGTGCCGGCATAATCGTGAGTCCAAATTTATTTCGTGAATAAAATTTTAGGTTGTAAGACCTTGCGAATTAAATGACAGTGACCCATATTTTTATAAATTGTATTAGGTTTTCAATCTTTAGTCTACAATTTTTGAGCTCATTAATCACGATATATCGATTTTATAAAAAAACTGTTGCATTAAATTAGTTAATAAATATTTTCGCATGATCATAAAAATAAAAGTGATAATAATATCAAGATTTAAAAATTCTGCTTACCAAACTTAAAATTTTGCGTCTATAATGGACTGAAATGACAGATATTAATTCACACATTTACACATGTTTCAAAACATTGAATTTCTATCCAGTTACCATTCCTTAAATGTCACGTCAATCATTTAAAACACATTATTTAAAGCACATTGTTCAAGCAAGATAAAAGTTCACAGAAACACGATATATCGTTGATGAAGCAGTCGATGCCTTAGAGCGAGTAGGATAACGCTAGGCTCTCGTCAGACAATCTAATCGCGACTGAAACGCAAATGTAGTGTGAAACGATTCATCAGCTGTCACGTGAAACGGTGACCACAACGTATTATCAGCGACGATCAGATTCCACGAATGGTCAGGGAAATCGCTGCGGTCTAGTTTCCGTTGCGAGCGGATTTAAACGACGCGCCGGCCGTAAACCATCTCGGGATTTGGAATTTCCGCGCTTCAAATTTCCGCTTTCGTGGAAAGATTTACCAAGTGACCGCTGTATAATTAGACTAACCATTAACACAGCTGTTAAGCTGCAAGAAGTTTTACGTCTCTAAATAAAAACCAGCTTTGAACAATTTCACTTTGGCGTGTCGAGTATCCTCTCCGTAATCAGCGCAGGAGAGAGGTATCAATATAATGCCATCGATTATTGTCAAGTCGGAGAAATACAGTTTTCATTACTAGTATTTTCTAAGTATTACAAAATATTAGGTATTTCAGTTCGTATATGAAACGTAGTGAGATAAAATCTAGTTTGGTACAAATTTTTCTGTAATGAAAACATTTTTAATGAAATTAGAAAAGATTTATTGCGTATTGAAAAAATATTAACACATTTTTTAAATGAGAATGCTTTTTATACAATGGGATTTTTTTTCAACAATAGGACTTTAGATGCAAAAATAAAAATACCGAATAGTTTAACAATCAGAAAGTAGATTGCATATTGGAGTAATTTAATATTACATTCGAAATGAATGTACGCGCGTAAACTATCTCGAGAATGTCTTGTGTATGAAAAAATCATACTGATACAAGTTACCCTACTAAAAAAAATGAAAGAGATGATCACGTAATGCGCAGTTTATAAACTGAACAAAATGATACCGTCGCTTCTCTCGCGCCTGTTCATTTTCGAACGCAACCCCCTTAATCGCGTGCCCTCCTGCTGCATCTTGCAAACCCGCCGCGGTTAATCTTCGCGCTACATCGTTATTCAGTCCGAAAAAATTTTCTCGCGCTGAATCGTGAGATGCGGTGCACTTTCGTGGCAAAAGTGCAAAAATTCGAGCCGTTCATTCAATATTAATGCTATTCGTTACAGTGTTATATGCGTAACCTAAGGTAAAGTTTTTGCATTCGCTTAATACATCCTTGTTAAAAAATTCCCCTCTTCTAAATATAAATAATACCAATCTATTTTACTAGTAAAAAAATATAACTCTGTCAAATAAATTATACATGTATCGCAAAGTTAAATTTTTTTTTCAATGTGATAAATTGAACTAATTTAATTAGAAAGCCAAGTTTAAAGAGAATTAATTAATTAATTTTCTACAATACGTTTCTATTTTAGGAAATATTAAAACAGTTATTAATAAGAATTAATATTAAATATGAATGCTATGAATACGAGATAAGGAATTTTATGGATTTATACATATGACTTATTGTATCATACATTAGGCAAAACGAGGCGAATTGAAATAAATAAATTTTAGATATAAATGCTTATATACGCGCGCGTGCGGCAGAGATATCACTCCTTTCACCACGGCTTTACCTCGTAGGAATTAATAATTTCTATGAGCCCGCACCTTGGCATGATCGCAATCCCACCATCGTGTAACGGCGTCCGATATTGCTTGTAAACTTGTAACGGAATCGTTAGCAATAAATATCCGTAGACCGGTGGCTTTAAGAGGCAGGATTACAAGCTACCGCCGGTGCATTAATGCATAAATGAAGAGACAAATAATTGCGCTAGTATCAAAACTTAAAAACAACCAACATTAAATTAAATTACTGAACATTTTTAATAAAGTTAATTTCGTGATATATTCTATTTATTAAATAAAAAAATAATAATGTCTTATAAGCGGGATTTGTAAATACAAACTTTGATAATTGAAACAATCATAAAATAAAAAGTTATACTTGATATATAAATTGTATCGACGTATTCAGCATTCAAACTATGTATTTTTTATTTGTCTCTAAAGATATGCGGTCGATTTCACGTAACTCATTTTAAATCTTGCAAGAAGCTTAATTTGCAACGACTTATACGCGCATCCTCATCACGTTTTACGCATATCGGTGAAACGTAGCTGTTACGTACATCAATATATATACGCTCATATGCGAAGTCTTTAGAGAAAACGGCAGCCGATCGAGTAAATTTCTAGAAACGGGCGGTTCGATAGAAAGCGAGGGACGAAAAGGCGGGCGCGGGAAGGGGGGGGGGAAAGGATCGAAGTGGTTTACGCGGTTCTTAAGCGGCAGTTTTTAATCGAGTCAATTTATCGGAAATGAGCTTATAATGCAGGTAGCCTCGACGTAATGCCGATAATATACAACGGGGCCTAAACCTCGCCGGATTTTCCTTTTTGTTCACGTGCACTCGCGACGTGTGCAACTACGAGTTCATCGACGCGTAAGGAGAGCGAGGCAGAGAAAGAGAGCGGGAGGGGTAGAGGAAGATGGAGTTAGAAAGAGAAAAGGAAGAGAGAGAGAGAGAGAGTAGGACGTGTAGGTAGCCTTTTACATTATAATAGCATTAATGGGGCCTGAGGCCGCACTTAGCGTTCGCTTGCCGGCCAGTTCGCCTCGTCGTTATTAACTGAAAATTACCGAAACCGAAATCTAATTCACGTAAACACTATAATTTCACCGCGTGCCGAGGAATCGGGAGTCGCTCTCTAAGCGCTCGCTCTCTCTCTCGTATTCTCCCCTGGCGATAAGGTACATTAAATTCTCCGATCTAATCGAACGGGTAAATACGCCCGCGAGATCAAGCACCTGTGTGCTACGAGTCGAGCGAATTTTTTTTTATTGTTTGCTCTGCATTGATTTTGTGCGTACGGAGATAACGATATTAACATTACGAGCGCACAGGTGTTGGTGCGAAGTTTTAACGTCTGACGAAGCTCTTTCTATAAATAGGATGTGTAGAAAAAAATTGCAGCTAGATGGAAATATTCTACGACGTATTTATATCTTAGAAATTAATCGGCATTAATTCCATTGTATTCGCCGTAGAAACTCGTTGCACATAAATCCACGATAATTGCAAAGAAACGACGTTATCACCTTAACGTCAATTACATGGCAGGATAAGTTTGATTGACATTATAATAGCTTTAAACGACAATATGCAAATGAAAATGTCGGGAACACGCAAATCTTTAATTAGCACAAATTTATAAATGTCAAGCAGCAAATTGTTTTCAGCAAAATTATACAAATCATCGACTGGCGTATCGCTATGTGTGTTACGCGCGTGTGTTACCTCGTAGCTATTCCCGGCGCGGATTAATGAACGATAGCTGGTTTATGTGTCGCAAGTGCACGTCGTAATAAACATCGGCGAGAACGTGTTTTAGCGCGATTCCATCGCGAAAACGAGTGGTAACTTGCATCGCATCGACGTTACTTAATTTACCGCGAGTTCGATCTCGCGAACGCCCATTTATTTCTCTCCATCGGCCGTTCCGCGCGCCTTGACAATATCATGAATGTTCAATTAGATACGTCACGCTCGATTAGAAATGATAGAGCGAATTGCAGGGCTGTAACTGGTGATTAATCGCGCAGGGTAACGCAGAGAGATATTACTTTGCTAATACGACCAATAAAATCGTGAACCCATATTAGTTTTCGTTATATTACTTTGTTTTATTGAGGGCAGGAATGTGCACGAGGCGTTTCAGATCTCTCGTTATTTTTTTACGGTCGAAAATGTGTCTTTGAAAAAGACTTTAGAATGATATGAATAAATAGAAAAAAATTTATCGGCGTCAACCTCAACTTTGGCTCGACGAAAAACTTTAATTTGAGAATTAGTCGCGAAAAAAAATCTAAGCAAATTTGCTTCGCTCCTTAGCCGCGCGCGTCAACGGTGTAGTGTGAATGTACAGAATCCGGGAGAGTGCAAATGCATTCGCCGTCGTTTCCCCTCGCTCGAAGCAGCTTGAAAAAAACTGCACCGTTCCTGCTACATTTGCGCGCCGTTAGCGTCTGCTTATACACGTACGTTGCGTGCGCGCGATTTACGGCCGTGCAAATTAGCGCGCCGCAATCAACCAATTAGCTAAGTCATTGTGACCGCGAACGCGACGTACGCAGTACACCTATGCAACGGGCGACAAACGGCGGCTGCTAATTACCCGCTAATTCGTACCGCGAACATCAATTAAAGTTTCCTTCCATGATATTTTCCGTTCATTAAATTTCCCGCGCTGAATTATGCAAAGTATTGGCCGCTTCTGTTTATTCGTCCATTAGGAATTACGTCGGATCACCGCGCTTGTTTCGCAACTGTGATTGCCTATTAGTTCTGAAACTCGCATTTCTGGCAATTAATTCGAAGCAAATAAAACGTTACAGAACGGACTTGGGTTCTTGGCGCAAAAAATAAGAGTGCAGAAAAAAAGTTATCACCTTTAGCTCTCACAACGATCTAGTTCAGATCCAATCTATTTCGGTTCGCCGATGCGTAAGACAGGCGTAAGATCGAACTCTGATTTACAAAGTATACTATATTATATAAGAGAGATACACGATATACTAATTGGCGATATTCTAGATCTGATATCACACGTGTATAATGGGCACGTGGAGTATCATTCGCGCAAGATGTATTTTCAGTTTATTAATAATTTCAAGATAATATGGAAGATACATAATTTCAGTTAAATATCTCTCACAGTCGGTAGTTTTTATTTTTAGATTTCTTATTTTAGATATTGCACGTACATTGAAAGAATTATATCTACATTGGATTATTCAAATTTCATATTTAAATAGTTTAAAAATATAAAAATTTAAAAGTATAAAAATAATTTAAAATTAAATTAATTATAATAATGTTAATAATGTTAAACTATAATTAGGACTAGTTGAGGTCTCTGGCACAACGCGGGGTTTCTGAGAAGGAGTTTTTGCATGCCTATTGCGGCGACACTAATTCTCGGTATAAACGTACGTGCGGAAAATGCAATTACACAATATTATCACACCGCAACTGCGCTAGGACTCATGTGAACGACACTCGATAATGTGGCCGTCGCCGATCGTCTTTTTACGCCGGTTCAGGCACCTCGACCGGCGATGCCGCATTCGGGAGAAAACGTTTCCACATCGAATCATACTTGCAAATTCGCGCTAATAGACGCATCAATGCATCCTGCGACACGAACCGGCGTCGCTCGGCCGTGTTCGATCCCTCGAGCGCGATAATAAGCGGCAATTACGAATTATCGGCGGGTCTTCTGGTCCGTTCGCTCCTGCCGCGATAACGGTGCAGATAGCGCCGGATGTATGCACCTTCCGGATACGGGCAATGCGCATCCGATGTGCCACGAATTCGCTTGTAACTCCCGGCTCTCGTAATGCCTCGAGGAGCGCCGGTAAGATTGCCAGATATGGAACGGGAACAGTTGACTGCGTCCCAGACGTGTGAGAGCAACCTCTGACCCTTTACGTTCTTTTTTTTTTTATTCCTCTCGGAACGAGTAATTTTAATTTCGCCGTTATTAAAAGGAGAAAGTAGAGAATTTTGTATGCATCTATATTATTAATATTAAATGGGAAAAGTATAAAAATACGAGAAGAATATTTTTAAAAAGAAAGCGATATAATCGATTTGATAAAATTTCTTGTGTATAACGTTTTTTCTAGATTTCTAAATTATACGACAAATTAATACGAAGAAAGTGAGTTTATGCGATTTATGCGACACAGAATTACGTTTACTTATTAAAAATGTTCAATCAACATTATACAATTTAAGTTCACTCATGTAAATCCTTTTCTCATAAAACACATTTATTATGCGGCAGTTATCTTTTTTGCGCCTGCCAATTCTAATTTAAAACTCGCGTTTCATCCAATTATGCAATAGCCTCGTAATTAATCCGCAATGAAGAACACGAGTGTTGTAAAATGATTTCTTGGTAGGCCGATTACAGCGATCTACTGATTTGTATAATTCCATGATTCAATCGACAGATCAATTTCGATCTCCTGTGGTCCATTATGAAAGAAAAAGATTGACTCAGACCCAGGTGATTTACGTAAGTGCGTAATACCGATAATAGTCATTGGCAAAACAGATAAGTAAATTTTCCGCTTGTGGCACATAGTTACACGTAGCCACATCGTTTTTTTTTTTTGCAACAGATCGTTGAAAGTATAATATACGCTAATTCAGCAATGAAAAAAAAATATGACAAATGTGCCTTTGCACGCGTATACATTCTTAGCAGCAAACGCGGCGCGGTACTTTTGACAGATCGAGGTGACTCAAATCAGTCGGAGCTCTCGAGTTAAAGGGCACTATAAATATTCCCGCGGTGTCATAATAACGAAACATAGTTGTCGGACAAATTACATTTTACATTTCTACCGCATCTCACTTTTATGCCGCGTAATCCGTTTTTTTTTCCCCCTTCCTTTTCCGCGCGACGACGTTTTACGACTTCGACGTCTCGCGATTTAGCACGAATCCGCTTCTCGCGCGCGACCTGGCAACGATCCGTAAAACGATTCCCGCACATTCTTCCACCGCGTGCGATTGACTCTCTCGATCGCGGCCTGGCGAACCGCGTCAAGAATCGCGCCGCGATCGCGATTGCGTATTTATGAAACGGCGAAACGTCCCGCGACCCCGTCAGGCGCTCACGTATCCGCCGATTATTACGTTGTAAAGATTATCGTGTAAACTGGGACGCGTGCTCGTTAGTACGCGTGTATACACGTACACACACACACACACACGCGGCTGCCAGTGAACGCCGATGAAACATTATCTCCTCGGCGGAGTCGGAGAAAGGCGAGGATTAAACGTCATAGGCGTCGACAAGGTTTTTCTCCGAGATTCACTAATTCCTCGTCGATCACGTTGAGTAAAAATTAGGTAAAAATATACGACATTTTTGAAGAGACCGGACTGAAGGTCAGTTATCAGACTCGGTATTAACATTTCAAGTTCAATATTATTTACGCTGTTACTTGATGTATTGTTGATGCTCTCGATAATATTCATATTAATTATCCTCTTTTTACAAACCGCCGTCTTTTAAGCCTTCCGAGCGGCATTCAATAAGCGTTTAGTTATTTATTACTATCGCGGGAAAAAAATTCTCTCGTGTACGTACGCGCGTGTTTTAATTCTCTTCAGTTACACCGCCACGACGTTCGGTACTGAAAGGATTAGAGATAAATCTTGTTTCGTTGCGTTACGCGAACGTAAAAAGATGAAACCACCTCGCGGCGCCCATGAATATCGCGCCGATCGAAATGCGAAGCCGAATCACGTTTCCCTCCTCTCGTCTCGCGCGCGCGCGCGCTCTCGCGCTCGCGCGATTCTCGTTTACAATCTGCAAATTGGTCCATTATCGGCCCGGAGAAAGCGTCCACCGACGATTTACGCACACGCGAGTAATTAATGATCGCGGAGATAGCGGCTAGTGTAATTTGCGCGGCATCCGGAGTATCGGCCGATCATCGATCACTCGCGCTGATCACGAATCGACGAGAGAGACGCCGGGGCGCGCCGCCGCGATGTGCCGATTCGCAAATAAAAATTAATTCCGACGTTGCGTGGTAGCCGCTTAAGTCACGGCGCATATATATCGTTCCGTTCTACGTCCGCGCCTCGATAGCGATCGTTAATGATTTCTGCACACATGATCGCCGGGGAATGCCGAGCTGCCCCGGCCGCCGCCGGCGGTATTTGCACACACTTCGCTGTGCCTTGATACTTTGATGTACGCGCACACGCGGTGTCTGTCAATATAGTAGCCGCTACGGTGTATATTATCGATTATCACGGGAGGGAAAGAGAAAAGAGAGAGAGAGAGAGAGAGAGAGAGAGAGCGAGAAAAGATAGATCTTCCCAAAGATAGATGTGGCTCGAGCTTCTTTAATCGCCACCACGGGGTCTTCGGATCATTAACGACTTGTAAAATGGGAATTCCGCGCGCTGATCAATTCAACACCGATAAACACCGGGTTTAGGCGCATATTCCCAATATATAATAATTATTCGCCGCATTCTACGGTAAAGATATGCGCGAGTCTTGAGTATATCGATGGAATGTTACGCCACGACGTAATTTACTGGCTACAACGTTAATTGATCACTTTCAATTAAAGTAATTTCTGTACCTGCGGCAAATCTCATGTTGAAAAATTTGTGTAAGCAAAAAAAGAAAAGAAAAAAGTCAAATTAACGAAATTTTATATTTAAAGTGCAGTTTGTCCGGAGAATTATTAATTTTTGCTTATCAATCTTTACGCGGTGTGGAATATTCATTAAAACTAATTTCGATAGCTTTAATGTTATAAATGCGAAAAAATATATTTTACATATTTATGACACTATTATCGTCAATTGCCATGTATATGACGTTATTTGCATCAATTATGTCATTTCCATTTTTGTATAAGCGTACAAGACTATTTTCGCGTATCTACGCATCTAAATTACCGGAGTCTGTGCCTACCGAGACACTCTTTTTCGATTCACCTTTTCGACGGCTTTTGTTTGCAACAATTCTTTCTTTTTCACCGCCGCGCCGTATCTCGTCGATCGAGCCGGCTACGCGTTTGTTAATCGATAATGGTCGTCTAAGGCAGATGTGCCGTCTGTCGATCGTCGATAGCGATTCGCGAATGATCATTAGACGCCTCTGAACGGAGGGGAAAAAAGAAAAGATATGGCAAAACAGTCGGCATACGTGTGATAAATCACGCGCCTCCCGTTGCGGAGTTTTGCAATGTGCAAAATATAATTGGCCGCGCTCCAATCTGCATCTAAATTCGTGGCTGCTCATCGAAGGTTTTTGGCCCCGCACAAATCGCGCCGTTCGTTTTTGCCCTGATCGCGCGGCGCACCTTGATCCGTAATTAGAGGTCGCGGGTTTTTACTCGCGCGAAATGGGTGGAGCTGCTACAAATTACACAAATCTGCTGTTCCCGAGCGAGCGGCTGAGTTTGTACTGATATAACATTGTAACAATGCTTACATAACACTGTAGAGACCCGAAGAGAACACGCAGGAGCATGCACAGGATACACTTGGAAAGAATTTTGTTTAAAAACGGGCGAATCGGAAAATCGTGTAGGATTGATCAAATATTCTGGTAATTATAATAGAAATTCTGGTTATTGTAATACTTTATAACTTATAATAACCAGAATATTTGATCAATTCTATAAGATTTTTCTGATTCGTTTTCGTTTTCAACCAGAATTTTTTTCACTGTACAGCTTGCATTTTAAAAGTAGGAGAAAGGACCCGTTAAAAATATTGCTTCAATTAAGATTATTTTAATTGAGCTGAATTTTTTCGACACAGAAATCTCTCTCTCTCTTTTTCATCGAGTAATTAAAAGTTGCGTTAAATGTTTGGGACGTTGTATCGCCCATCTTGGCGGGTAGATTCCCTATCGGGAGACCCCCCGCTAGAATTGAACGGCGAAATTTCGTGGCGCTCAACGGGGTTAACAAATTTGGTTGTAAACGCGTTCCCCGCGAGAGACAACGCCGCGGCGTGCGTCGTCGTCGCCTTTATTCCGGGCCATAAATCTCGCGCCGTTGCTTGGCCCGAATGCGCACGACGCGTCGTTGTCGCGTGCATTAGTCTTGTCCTTGCGGCGATTCTGAGAATACGCACAGCGGACGAACAACGACGACGACGACGACGACGCCGGCCGTTTCCTTCGTTTATCTCCTTTTCTTTTCGTCTTCTTTTACCTGCGAAAGAGCGTGTACTGGCTGCCAGTCGGCAGGTCTTAAATACAGTCACAATTATCCACGGCAGTTAATTACCGGTGGTGTCACTATCAATTACTAAATCACGTCCCTCGTGCCGTCTTTGTGCCGGCGTGCGGTACGCGCACGATGCACTCTCTCCTCTATCCGGCGGTAAAAAAATTGCGCGTCCAGCTGAATAATCAGCGGCGACGCCGGTAATTAATTTTGTCTCGCAACATATCACGAAGTCGCGGGTGACAACGTTAGCATCGTGCATTACTCGTTCAGATAATTACACGGTGTATGGAAACGTATGGAAAGGGGTATCGTACGTTTTTTTTTTCGGCTTGACACGTGTACGCTTGGTATGTATCGAAAATGACCGAAGAAATAAGGAAACATCTCGTATAATTCTGTAAACTTAAGATGAAATATTTAAGAGGAATTTCACATCTTAAGAAGAGATATTTATTTATAGGATATTATTGCGTGTGTTATTAACCAGCATTTTAGCAACGTAAACCATTGTTTTTCTTTATGACCTAATTTTCATCTAAATGTCGTAAATAACCTGTATGAAAAAGCGGAGTTTAATGGAGAAAGAGAGAAGTAAAGCATCAAGCGAGTTTAATTTGATGCGCTAAAATTTATTCCATTAAAACTCGAGTCTGTGTTGTCGTTTTACAAGGCTTCCTTTAAATTTTTGATACATTAGTCTTTCCGTACATTGTCCAGTTACGGCAGTCGATCAAGGCGACAGTGTCGCCGTCCTTTTTATCTCATTACATCTAATGCACAATTTAAAAATATTAATGCGACACGTTCGTGATTACCTTGGACGAGCGAAGTGAGCAGTAAGTTTTTTACACGTACGCAATTATTTGCTACTTTCTTGCACGCGGCAATCTGCGCCCGGCTGATTGCGCGGCCACTTTTTGTCCACTCCAACGACTCGGGAATTTGATTTAGCGTACAGCAATTCGTGCGAATCTGGTCTCCGTGCATACGTGCCCTACTCTCCATACCGGGTGCCGCACCATACCGCCCCATGGGTAGCCCCGGCCATTCCGGTAGCGCGTCGCGAATATAACGATGGAGAAACGCCGCGCGGCGGCTTTTCTGATTAATGGCGGGTAATTACGGTTTTTGCTGTCCTTGTAATTGTTAATAATTGAACGTAATCGTTATGCCTTTTTAATCGCATTAGCCGAACACGCGTTACACGCACGCACACGGCGCACATTGCGTAACACGTGAAGAATTGCCCGCGCGTCGCGTCCTCATTCACTGGAGGATGACGACGATGACGGCGAGCGACGATGACGGGACAGGACGCCGACGGAAGTACGTCGTCGACCCCTCGCGCTCCCACGTCCGGCTACATGATGACCGTTTCTAAAGTAGATGGCAGTGATTAACATAAGAATCATATACGAAAGCGTTTTTTATCGAATATCGCGCGGTCCCTTTTGACACACTGTGCGTTCTGCGCGAAATGACTTTGGTGTAAAATTATCTCTATCTTGATTTTCCTCTTCTTTCGCATTATATATTTGAAAGTAATTAAAACTGATTAAATGGCGATTGTAAAGAATCGTGTAACAAAGTCACACTTATAACAGTCGCACGTAGAAAAAAAATGGGGTTAATAAACGTTGTACTCCCGTCGATATAATCGTTTACATATCGAGTGTATCGAAGCGGCGGAAGCGCCTCACTCCGTTTCGTCCTCGCGTTCTTTTATTGCCACGAAAGAATAATAATAGCGGCGATGCGTCGGGCGCGAATAAGGGCAGAGCTATTTTGCATAATTGTCGAAGAGTATACCGTCGGCGCAATCAAGAAATGAGTCAGCTTTTTGGAAGCGGCCAGGCAAATTTTACCTTGTAAGAGCCCGATGCCGCCCCTTCGCAGGTTGTTCTTAAGCATTAACTCGAGCTCTCCGAGTCCCTACGAAAGGGTAACTCGCGATCGCAAGATCGTCCCGCGGCAAAAACTTTAATAGGCCTTATTACGCGTCGACCTTGCGCGATTAATTAAATATTCGTTCATTTATGGCGAATGGACCGGGCCCCGGATAATCGTCGATAACGCACGGACGGATAATGAGCATTGAAATCGCCATTACGGTTAGCGCAACGGCCGGACAAATGGCGAATAAATTAATAATTCATTTTTCTCTCGGCCACGCGTTATCCTCGCTCGGTTCTTATCTCGATCTCTTAATCGCTCGTGTTGTAATTAAGAAACTTAGAAATAATCGTGCCAGGTATTTTATAACGAATTAAGCCGTCGTTATCAGAACGGCTAATAGCTTCAAATTGCTGACTCTATTATCAACTGTAATGCGCGATATACGTGTGGCGTGCAGGATACATTTGCATCGCACGTTTATGTCAAGAACGCAATAATAATATACTTTTTTTTCTTCTTATAACATGCAATAAAGCTATATAGAATGCTTAGTTTGCAATAACTGTACCAATTTAAATATGCTATTACATTGCAAATATTGTAATTTGCATTAATTCTTGATATTTATGACATCTCTTCCTTAATAAAGTTTTTTTTTTCCATCACTTTGATTAATTGAAAAGTTGCGAAAGATATTTTTGCTCCGTTCGAACGCTTCGAATTGAATAAATTTAGAGCAGTTCAAGTTTATCAGGAGACGTTATTACATATTTTTTATATTGCATTGCATATATTTAAAATATGCATCAATATTTAATTTTTATGCAACGAAGATATTTTTAGATATTTTAATCTTTATTATTTGAATAATTTGAAGGTAGAGGCGCAATAATATGTAAAAACTGTGAAATATATGTATTTTTTTTTTCCAACAAGTGTAACGTCAGGCTCAAGTTGCGATATTACAATGTATCGATTTCGAATTTACGAGTACAGCTAATTTTCTACTTTCCCTAATTCCGCACAGAGTAATTAACTTAATAATATAATTCAACAAGCATCGAACATCTACGCTTCCGATAGCTTTATCTTCCAGAATCTGCCGGGTAATCATCCGGGGCCGTATCCCCGGACTGATGTAACGATATATTATTAACTCGCAACCTATGCAAACTCGGCACGTAAATTGCAAAAGCAAATAAATCCAGCGCGCGCGCGCGGGCATCCCGTGTCCCGGGGGAAAAAAGTCGCTGGAATAATTAACTATGGCCGTTGACCAGATATCGCAGAGGCACGACGCCCGGTTCCGCGAGACGCGGGGCGTTTCATTAGTCGCCGGTGCGCGCACCGTTTGCGAGCGAAACGATGGATCAGGTTTTCTACCGGTTTTCCAAATCCACTTACGCATCCTCGCCGTCGTCGGCGCGACGGGAGCCCGAACGCGCGTTTCTTTCTCGCGACGCGCGGAGCCGTTTGATTTATGCGCGACGCTTAAGGGCCGATTACTCTACCTCCGCGCGGCTTTATCTAGTCATCAATCATCGGGCCCCGCAAGAAGTCATTCTCTCCCGTGCGCGCCGTGTGCGATCGCGCGGCGACCGTGCGCGAAACCGCCGCCGCGGCGCTCGATACGCACGCCGGTGCGTACCGTGACAAAACGCCCGGCGGAATTGTACCGACGTTTATAGAACGATCGCCGGTCCCTCGGCGGCCCCCCCCCCTCCCCCCGTTTAACTCGCCTCGCGGGGGGTTAATTTGAAGTAATCCCGCGTTTAGAGAATGTAAAGGAGACTAATCTGTCGATACGATTGCGATTCAGCGCTGCCACGCGGTTTAATTGAGCAAGTGGGGCTTTATCAGTTGAATCAAATTGAATGGAAGCGTAATTTAGCGCCTTTCTCAAAGGCAGTCGATAAAACGTCGCGCTGGATAAACAATTTTCTCTCACAATTAGAAATGCACGCGGCACATCGCGGAAAGATATATTCTAGACACTCTGCGTCTAGTGTTCTCATTTAAACGTATAAATGTTTGCCGTTACCTTTACACGGTGATATTGAATTAGTATTTTGTTTTTCAAGGCGGGGTATGAGAGACAATTACAGGGGAGATATGTAAGCGTACTTTGCGCTAATCTCGCGCTATTAAAAACACGTCAGACTTCTAAGCGAGAAACTGTAAGCGGTTCGACAATGAAAAATGCAGATATACTTTAGGATATTTTCACATCTCTCTCTCTCTCTCTCTCTCTCTCGAGAGAAGGAAAGTCACGCGATTTCGCGCCTAGCCGGCAGTTCTCGTGACAAGCTGTCGACGAGCGTTGTCGCGCACCGTGAGCGCCCGTGACGGTGAGAGAGGCTCGTTGGGCCTTCTCGCGACCCGGCGCGATGGTACTACTCGACGGGTCCCATTGTTTCGCCTTTCCAACGGAATTCTAATTAAGGAGATCTGTCGGATAGCGCCGCGCGGGAGCGTTCTAGCGGCGCGCTAGAGGGTTATTAGACTTTTCCCGGCGATGTAAAACGGCGGGAGTTGGAAGTGTCGGTAGAGCCGGTGGACGCCTGCCGAGGCCTGCAATTATTATTCAATTTCCGTAACTGCGCTTATCTTATAACCCGATGTCACAACCGTGGCGAGAGAGCGCGCGCTCGTCTGTGTAAGGCCGGCGAACGAACGGCGCGCGGAATTGCAGGGGGTCGCAATTAAAGCCCATTAGCGACGGCTGCACACACACACACACACACTGCCTCTGTGGCCTGCGACTGTGTGCGGGAGAACTGAAAGAAGTCGCAATTTTCGAGCCGCGCCACGGCACCCTTGACATTCTTCGCCGCGAGCTTCGCTGCGGCCGCATCTTTCACCGACCGACCGCGGTGACACGTCGTTGCTCTAATGTCCTAAGCTTGTAACTCTTGACTCTCAATCTTTTTCGCTTTTCGATAGTCTACGCGTCTACAGATACACCACGAATATTTATTCTTTGCATATAAATGTTTAAGAAAAAGAATTTAGATATTTTCTTTTTATTTCGACGAAAGAAAAATTAATGGTACCTAGTTGAAATTACAAAAATTTACGTGTCTTTATAAAAGAATCTTTATAAAAGAATAATTTGTTCAGCGATGCGAGGAAGACATTAATTTCCTTGATGACATATCGAGAAAGGAAATCAGATTCGAGATTGTGAAAGACGCGTTTTCTTTCAAATTTTCACACATAGACACTAAAGCCCCCTAATTAAAACTACACACACGACAACGCTATAAAATTATAGAAGTCGCTAAGCGTGAATCTTTCTTTTTTTTTTGACACTATCTAGTGTACTAAATTACTAGGTGTCGAGCTAGCAGAGTCATGTATGTGATCCTAATTTGAATTTGGGCGGTCGGGCAGGGATCTAGAAAGGCTCGGCCGAAATATCGATAAACATCGTCGCCATGGTCATGGTCGGTTATGACGACATGCGTCGTCTTCAGTTCTTTAATCGCGTTCCGAAAAGCCGCGGAGCGCATCGAACCGACGCCCCGTGTGACCCCACGTGCTGGGTAAACTACCGCGGAATAATTAGTTGGGGTAGCCGTGAGTCGGCGTTAAATGCATCGCGCAGGATGTCCTTTGTCCCGGCGACCGAACCGGTGGAATTTAGACGAACTTTACTACCTACGTAGATTTTCTACGGGCTCCTACTTGTCCTATCGCTGCTTCTTCTCCGCAGTGTGTTCGGTCGGGAAAAAAAAAATTATATTTTTGCGGCGTTATAATTGCACTGTTTCTTTTATATCCTTCATGTATGAATAAAAATGACATATTAATATAAAATATATACGAGTTATACATAATCGAGTTATATATATTTGCATGTTTAAATATTTCGATAAATGTACACATGAAACTCGATTTTATTTATATTTTTATTTCCAATTTTTTAAAATCCAGAATAAATTAAATAGTGCAGATGTTTGATTACTTTGGTTCAGGATAAAACATACTAGTTTAATAAAAATTATCGTACGTACTTTTACGCCGATTACAAAATGTTTCTTACGCAAAGGTGTTCTTTATGAGGCATTAACGACTCGTAAAAATTAATCATCATTACGAACCAATATAACTAATGTCTCGACGCAGACTCTCGTCAACAAAAATAACTCGGACGACCAGACTGCCACGGGCATTCCGACGGTTCTTAAGAATCGCCGATTTCGATACGAGTCGCGGTTTTCTCGCGCGGGCAACTTCTTCTCTCCCGCTTCCTGGAAGCTGGAAGGATTAACCTGTCACACAGATTCGGTGGAGGTCCAGAAAGCAATTTGCCTCTCTCTGTCTCTCTCTCTCTCTCGTGACGCGTCTACCCTTCTCTTTTCCGGTCGGCCGGGAGAGGAGCAGCTGCGGATTTCCAACGAACCCGGGTGTCGGGTTCTCGGAGTTTCACGGTGGTTTTCGTGGCGCTATCCCTCCACTATCTCTCAGACCGCGGTAATGTGCTTGCCTTGTCTTCGATTAATCCGAGTCCTCGGGGGCCGCTGGACCCACGATACGCGTGTCTTTCAAGTTCGTTAAAGAAGCTCGCCAAAATATTTTCGTTTCCTTGCACTAGAATCGACACGTAACGCAAAATTCAACGAACATTATACAATGCAGTAGCAAGATATTTCTTTGAATATCTTAAAATATGTAAAATCCTTCCTTTAAATAATTTCAAAAGATTTTTTTTTTCATTATTCGTGGAAAGAGAGAAAGAAAAAGAGAAACACATTTATCATCTCGGTATAAATACTCGATTATTTCCAGGTAATTTTAATTTTCCACTTGATAGTCTATTATAATTTAATCCGTAATAAATGACAATGTTACTGTCATGGTCATCTTTTTATAATAAACTTTGCATATGTAAATATATTTATCAGCTAGCAGTTCTAGGAACTGTTACTTAATACTTTTCTACAAAATCGATTACTGTTACATAATTAAATCAACGATGATTGAATTCTACTCTTTGACTCTTCATCTCTCTCGAGAAAGAAACTAGAGATGAGTGTTTTCTTCCTCCCTCGGTCAAATGCCGCCGCGCGTGCTCGACGGTGGTCCCCCGAGGAGGAGGGACACTCCGTGGAGTGCCGAGTGTCCTGCGGTGTCTCCGCCGTGTCCGTATCTCGCAGGATCATCGGATGTTATCGCCGCGGCCGTACGGAATGCGGCGGCAGGTACGAAAATACAAATAAGAGCCCGCAGTGTCGACACTTCGAATTAGGATCGAGAGTCTTTTAGATCTTATCTCGGCGCGAGCGGGGCCGTCCGCACGGGCCACGTGCCGCGACGCGAAGCGGGGGACACTCGGTAATTCCCGAGGGACCACCGACTATCACCGCGACCCGCTCATTAACCCGCTAACGTTAATAGGCCGGCTCGATTTAATCGGCTGCTGTGTAACATTTACGTCGCGGCGTATTAATCGCGCGCGGCAGCGGCGGGCGGTAAATCCGCAAATAGAGCGACAAGAGGCGAAGTACGGCTGTCGCAACGATCGCAACGTCGAAGTTTAGACCGGTTAGATCACGCGATATCAATCGAGAACTGATAATTACTCATGCAAATTCGCCGAGTTTCAACTTAGTAATTAATAAATCGATTTTCTCCTCGAAGAACGCCCACCATTCTCGATCGATATCAGAATTCAGAGGATGAAGAACGCGCGGGAGCTCCGGAAACGCGAGATTACGAAAGCGAGCCCGGCCCTCGAGCAAAGAGGTACGAGTAAGCCTTAGTATTTTTTTTTTCTTCCCTCAACAACTTGCATACATACATCGGAGAGATACGGAACGAACACGGAATGTCGGGGGATCTCGGAACGGCCGTTATCGTACGATACAGGGAACGTGGCGGGCCCCTGGCCGGCCGGCACGAAAGAAATGCCCGTCCGCCGGGTCCTGCCATTCCCGCCGGACGAGCAGCTGGGGAATTCGCGGGCCACCCATCGGGCGCGCCTCCCGACGTCGCGGAGGAATCGAAACGCTCCCGACAGGTTACACGGAATTGACTCGTCGCCCGCGAATTCCCGGCGCGCAAGAAAGGGACGGGGAAGAAGGTCGCCCCGGCGATACGGGGAGACGCGGACGGCGGCTTTATGTTAAATGGATTAGACAGCGGTATGCGAGCTCTCGATGGATTGCCTTCCCCGCGCTCCCCGTTCCGCCCCGCCCGGGGGACCCGGGGGGCCCCCTCGGCGCGGTCTCCTCGGTCTTCTCGGAACAGGACCGTCGGCGGATCCCGGGCAGGCCTCTACCGGCTAAAGCCCCCGGTGGCGCTAATTGCCTCCTCGAAGAGCAAGTTAATCGATGAATTCCGACGACGCGTTGTAAGAAAGTAATGAAGACCGTGACACGTTCGCCGGCGAAAGCACGAACATTGCGCTGCGTTTTATGGATGTAGATCCCCCCCCGGCCACACATGCAACGCGCACGAACGTACGTACACGTTTGTCAACGCGTCCGAAGTGCCTGTATCGGGGTGCCGGGATCTTCGAGTCATCGGGGGGAGGTGCGCAAGTCACGTCGGGATAAAAACAGAGAATTTTTGCTGAACAAAAGAATTATGAGGTACACATAGTACCCGCTAACCCATTTGTTAGACATCTTGAATATCGAAAATCCTACATTGTCGTGTCATAATTTTGAACGGTGAAGTTTTAAGACACGCAACTCTTTTAAATATAAATTTAAATATTAAAATATAGCAATTATTTTTCAACTACTGACCTAATTTGAATTACATATTTATGTAGCCATTTCTTAGGATCAAAACAATATCTTTTTAAATTATAGTTAAATTAGATTTGAGAAACGTAACTTTATAAGTTCACTTTTTGTAAAAAAAAAAAAAAAACAGTTTCTTGCTTCTTGTAAATATTTTATAATGACTAATAATTAGCAACTAAAAAGATGTGCAAAAATAGAATTAAATAGAGCTTGACCATGAAAATATTAAATATAATGTTATTTTTTGCAATGCTAATTTTAAACTGAATGACCAACTCAAAAATTTCCATTCCATTAGCATATCTATTGTCATTATCATTAGTAACTTTGTTACTTACATGTACACTTATTTTGTCATTATATTGTTCTATTTAAATGCGTCATTATAATGCATCATTCATGGCTGTCGTCTGTGAATATGTAGTTAAAAGCAACATTTCTATTATGTACGAACATAAAAAAACATAAAATTCCAAGTAAGAAGAATTGTTCAAAATAAAATTTTTAACAAGATGGAAAATTTTTTTAAAATTTTGACTCATAAAATAGATGATTCGAATTATTCGATGACTGAATGTAGCGATCCTGTTTTTTTATACATAATTTTTTTAATTACAAAAATTTATTCGTATCTCTCTTCCATCTCATTCTACCGTGTCATGTTTTGCGATTTCTGAATCTTGTAAAATATTCCAAGATCCGTGTTTCCGAAGAAGAACACGGCGATCGACGAGAAAGAACGTCTAACGCGTGCAATCTAACGATCCCTTTTTATATCCCGTCGTCCTGTCCACTTCCGACGAGGAGTGCACCATAAAAGTCCGCACAGGTGTTCGATCTAAACGCGGCGACCTTCATGGAATCCGAGCGAGATTTTTCTTCGTCGCGGGGCCCTTATAGGATCGAGATCTGCTCTCTCTCTCTTTCTCCCCGATCGCGCGGTAAAAAAGCACACCCGTAAAGATTATCGAGGCTGCCGAGGCTCTCTTCATGAATTAAAGAGGGAGGCGTGCGCCATTGACGACGACACGTCGGACGCGGGTTCTTGCGCCGCTCTCTCGTCCGGCTGTCGGTTTCCACTCTGGGCGAACGGAGCCGAGCGGCGATTGTCGTTTTGCGATAATTGTTCTCCGATATATCCCGCGTCTCGCGGGTATCTCACCGAGAGAGTATCATTAAGTGCCCTCTTCGGTTCATCTCACTCAATTTGCTCGCTCGATCGATCGAGCTCGTCCGCCCCTCGCCCTCTCCTCTCCCTCTTCGCTTCACCTTCATCCCTCGTTCTCCGATTCGTCCACTTTTTCTACGCAGGTACATCTCCCCCCCCGTCTCCCCCGATCGCTCGCTAGCCCCCTTGGCTTGATGAAGACGTTCGAGTAACGATGAACTCGCGGCACTAACGTCTTTAATCGCGTTACTCGGCGATTCCTCGATGTCTGTGCGCGGATAAACCCCCGTACGCCCGTTCTTGCATACATTCTTCTCGTATCGCACACGTCAGGCCTGTTTGTCCAGACGATCGCTCGCGAACGATCCGTCGCGACAAACGAGCCTCTGTAAAGGTCTGTTTGTACAGCACATCGTGGTTATAAATGGAACGCCGAGATATAGACCGGAGGTCGACAAGTCCGAAGAAAGCTATTTTGATAGAGTAAACTCTTGCGAAGGTCTACTAGTATAAATAGCTAGTGGACTAGTACAGGCCTTCCTGAACGTTATCTGTTGCACCTATATTTACTTGTATCTATTTTCCATAATATTAATTTTATTATAAAATTTCCAGGCGAGAAAAGTAGTTTAGTATCCGATCGTGGAATAATTTTCATATTTTATCTCCGTTTCGTCATCGCGCTTATTGCAAAACACATTACAAAGCGCAAAACCTCCATTAATCTTCCATTAAATTATAATGACCGTGTTGCCACAACCGCAATAAAGTTAGAGGAATACACGCATATTCCGACTAATTAGTTTTTTCCCCCCTCCCCTCTGAAAAGGCCGTGTGGACATCCGAGCGCTTCTCGTTAAATGACGCGTTTATAAAATTTCAATTCAAGACAGGATTACAAATAAAATATACGCGTAGAAATATTACCATCGGAATAAAGGAATTGCGCGCTCTTCCTTCCTCTCCGCCGGCGTGTGTACCGGGATCGTTTATGCAAATGGCTACCACTTTCATCCGCAAACGAGTTCGTAAATTAATGTATTTACGAGGATAATAATCGTCGAACTGGCACGTGTGAACTGCCCCGTGTTCCATGTCGGTCGTCGCATCGCGCGTTTCCACAAATAGAGTAAAATTACCTATGTGTATCTATAATTTATCTGCGCGTGTATGTGTCGGGTGTTCAACATTAGAAATTATAATCTTACTCGTAACGCTCCGGGGAGACGGGCATATCGGCGCGGCGGGTTGCGCGATGAAACGGCTGAATTGATATTATCGGATGCACTGTTGCAAGGCTAATAGAATTAGCATAAATAATACGTTAATCTCCCAGCGAAGGCGATTGCCGGCAGTACTCTGTTTTTATCTTTTGCTCTTGATAACGCATTTAATGTAGAACGTAACATATATATGCATAAACGTAGGAAATAATTGTTAATATCAACAAATACATGTAATAGAAGGAACATTTAATAGAATTTACACCACTAGTGGTGTTGTACCACGCTTCGCGCGCGCTATTTTCCTGTCCTCCTCTCTTAAAAAGGAGATGTAGAAATTTAATTGTTGTCGCTTTTCCGCGATGCTGATTGGTTCTCTCGCTTGGGTCACTTCGTGTTGCGAGAGTAGCTATCATCGCGATTTTTCCTACGTAGGTTGAAGAGATTCAGTCTCTTTCAGTCTCTTTAAAGGCTTGAAAAGCGGCAACAATTAAATCTCTACATCTCTTTTTTAAGAGAGGAAAAAGACTACCGAGTCCGGATTTTTTTCTTTCATAAGAAATAATTATTATTTAACGAAAAATGTATGAAAGTAAATGAATATATTGAAATATACAACAGGTAGGAATGAAAGATCTTATAATTTTGGAAAGGTTTAGCGTAAATAAAATTATATATTAATTTATAAATATTACTTTTTTACATTGCACACAAAAATATATATAAATAGTTTGAAAACAGGATACAAATGCAATCGTTTTAATTATCTAGATGAGTTAAGTAAGGAGGATTATTTGATCTGGCATTAAAAGAACAAAAATTCACCTCGAGGCAGTCCCCATTGAAACACGCGCGGCAAGTTCGTGGATAATTACGCGTAGATACAAAGAAAACGTTAAAACGTATCGAGAGGGCGTGTCTATGAGAGCTAAAAATATTACCCATATCCTATTCGTTTTTGCGAACGGACGCCTCCAAGTCGCATTAACCCGCGGAAACACCTGTACCGCGCTGTCGGGAAAGGCATTCGCATGCTTAAACTCAATTAGCTGACGAAATTTCATTTCCCTTGTTCATCCCCACCGCCCGCCGTCGCCGCCGCCGCCATATACGTGCATAAGAAGCATTAAAAGGAAGAAGAAAGGAGAAACGCTCGACAAACACGTCCTGGTACGCGGGTACTTTGCTAATGGGCCGAAACACAGCTGTCCGCGGAGGAGGCTGCCCGATGAACCTTGACCCTCCTGCGAGCCTTCAACATATGCTGGCTCGTAATTAAAGAAAATAATAAACGCGGCTGACTGACGCGTGTACGAGACTCGTAGAGCTGAAATTGCGGCGTAAAAATTGATATTTTGAGTAACAATCAAACGAGAGTTTGTTTTAATCGCGTCGCACGAGAAGTGAAAATACAGAATACACACCAAAAAAAAGTATTTTACGTTCAAAGTGATTTTTTTCTATAATTTCATATTCTCAGCTTATTGTTTTACAACAAACATATTTCTCTTTCAATAAAGTGAAAAATACTTTTTTCCCTCTTAAAACTCTTGTTTATATTATTTTTCTCTTGATTTCAGAGAAATTCTTTTGAGATCAATGTAAGAGTAAAATC
>VBVQ01001139.1:0-39650 GCA_011636635.1 Tetramorium simillimum
CATTTAAAAAACATTGTCTTCTGATTGGGAAATGATTTATTGACAGTGTCGAAAAGTGGACATAGCACGGACACACACCATGCAAAACGCGATTGATCGACAGTTTCGGAAAGTGAATGTAGCACGGACACAAACCAAAAAGCGATTTATCCACTGTGTCGAAAAATGGATGTGCCAACGTAGTTCTACATCCACGGTGGCGCTGATGCTAGGCCAAATATCGGTCTCACAAAAAAGGCCGGGATGACCGCTCTCAGGTTTCTCTCTGATAGTAGACAGTACGCGAACTCATTACGAACGTAAAAATATTTTATTTAAAATTCTATTATTAATAAATATCTCAATCGATTATTTTATTTGTAAAAGGCCGGGATGGCCGCTCTCACGTTTCTCTCTGATAATACAAGGGTAAAACAGTGCATGTTTTTATCGATTGTGCACGCCATATTGCTACTTAGTTCGAATTTTTCGATGGTAATCATTAGATGGTGCTGAAAACACTGTACGAAAAATTAACATGGAAGTTTGACGACCCTGATGTAACCTCTCGTAATTGTGTACTGTTGTTTATATACATATATATACAAATATTTGAGTGCTCGCGCGTATGCTCCGTGTGATATTTATGTTTCATAGTGCATTCTATAATGTTCGCGTTAACGGGAGAAGTAAACTTTTGGACTTTCGACGACAATGTAAACATACAAGTCACGGATTTCGGAGCATTTAAGTAAAAAAAACATACTATTGTTAATTTCCAGTTCTCGTACAATTGTATTGTCGCAACGATTTCATTACTTCTGATCTTTCAGATATCATGATAAACGTACCGATAGCACGTATGAAGAAGGCAAAAGATCTTATTGCCAAGAGCGTGGGATGACTTATGTCCCGGAAAACAAAAAGGGAAACAAATTAAAACATTCCATCAAGTACTTAGAGGTACATACAATAAATTCCTTTCTTTCCTGATTGAGTCTTTATAAATATAAATATATATATATATAATACTTGTATTGTATTATTGTTTTGTCTAGGATCAGCTGAGAGATAATTCTGTAATCTATTGTCAATGGCACAATGATTCGGTTGCACAATTGATGCTTAGCAATGGCCTACTGGTGCAAATACAAGTTTGTCTCTTCAGTGGTGACGTACAAGAAATTAATTTCGACAAATATCTTGTCGGAAAGTTATCCGAACATATATCTGATGGTAATGCCATTAGTTTCAACCGCCAAAAACTCTTTACTGTACACAAAATATGATATCTTATTTTATTCACAGTAATTATTACCCAAAGTCATTTGGTTTGTACGTACAATGATAATCTAGTGACACTGGTATATTTTACAAAATCGAAAACTCACATCTTTGATAAGATTAGCAAGTTGGAACCCAAGTTAATCACAACAGACTTGTTTATACCAAATGGACGCAGATTGGATAAGAAAATTCAAGTAAACAAGTCTGCTACGTTGGTAAGTGGATCACTCCTAGATGGTTTTTTTTTAACTATAAGTAGAAAATTTTCTAACCAATCTATAAGAAATGGCGTATCTTTACAGATATTAATTTGGCGAAAATCTACAATGAATGAAGTTTACCCTTGGAGTCCAGCTATGAAACAATACCATCGAGCAAACATGCATCTCTTTCGACTTACAGGGTATGAAATCGATATAACTAGAGCTCCTTTATCTTTCTCACATTTTTTTTAGCATATACATAAGATTCTTTGCATGTGTGCACGTGTATTCTTGTCTGTTTTGACTTTGCTATTATTTTTTTATGGTTTGATGACTTCCTTTTTCCCATTTTTATTTGCCTGTTTTAACTTTTCACATAAACTCTGATGTTTCTTCTTGTGCAATTCCCACAAATCCTTCTTGTATTGAGGTGATGTTGATAATTCTTTGGCAATGCTTCTAGTAATTTTCTTTGGCAAGTCCCATGTGCCCTTTTTTATGCAATAATATATTATCTTTATATAAACTTGAATTTATGATGGATAAAGTTGAGTTTAAATAGATTCTTGTGATTAACTACGTGCGTGATATATTAATTTATACAAACTTTAAACGTTCCCCACGGCGAATGCTCGACTCTTTTTGCATTGTCTAATATACGTCCATTATTATCCGCGATAAATTTCGTAGTGACACAATGTCTGTCTGGCCAACTGGGATACCATTTAGGAACTTCCCAATTTCGCAATCTCTTCGGAGCAAATGCATCTTCCGTCCAATGACCATGCCAATGTTGAGACATTTTTACACAAGTACCTTTTCTTCTTAGATAATTTTAATACGCATGAATCTTAATTGTTCTTGTGCTTGCTATTGTAATACTTCCATGTTCTATCAAACATGGCTAGCTATGTGTTACTATGCTCGCGTTGCTATGTAAATCAACTACAAATACTTGTGCAAACCCTGTATGTGTACATAGAGTACGTACAAGCACTCATGATACACAAAAATGAATGGATCTAATGATTCACATTTTCAGAACAAAGTTAGAATTGATATGTTACATACGTACTGAATTTGATCCCTTGTGTATTACGTTTGATGCATGCGATGACAATATTATTCATTCCGTAGAACAAAAAGTCTCAAGGAAGGTAATTATAGCTCTTAATTCGTAATTTCCTAATTTAATGCAAGTTTAATATGTCATTGAATATGTTGTGTATTAAAAGAAAGACATGTAGATTTTTGTAAATTTGTACATTATAATACATAGGGAGAAGTTACTGTAGAATGGCGTACGTACGAAGTTTCCCGGCAAAATAAATTGAAAAGGATTGCTGTGATTTCCGTGCAATTGCCAACGCATACAAGTTGCGTGAGATTTTCACCTAATCAGGAGTTATTACTTCTATGTTGTATCGATGGTACTATTATGATGTACAATCAAATTAAATCAACAAGTACCAGTGTAAAAGCCGCTTTTGTAAGTTTTATCGATATATAAATGCATAAATTTCATTATAAATGATGTATTACTAGAAAATGCGTTTGTGAAGAATTAACAGTTTTCTTTCTCTTCCTCTTCAAGATACCTACTTTAACCGCTTGGCATAGCGACGGTATGATATTTGTGGTGGGTAATGATAAAGGCCAGTTTCAACATTTTGACATCACTTTAACATGTATCAAAAGCCAGACATTAAGCGACGAGGCAACGCCAGCGAATATTCTCGATTTATCATCATATTTTGGGTACAAATCGTAAAACAAATAATTAATCATATAATATAGGACGTAGTCATAAAATTTGGTTAACAAAATATTTATACAACGCAGGAATCAACATGCTCTGTTATATATGGAATGGAACAAGAAAAGCGATCCGAATCAGATTCGTTATTACAACAATGGCAATTCGTTATTCTTGTTACTTTTCGAACGGTAAGGACTACCATTTCACGTATAACGTGTCCACCATAAATTTCTACGATATATATACGAATTTGTTCTGTATTAATAGAGGACCAATTGGCGTTATTAAAATGATTGAAGGCGATACTCTCTCCGGAGATGAATTGGTCAGAAGATATTTGTCAGAATCTCAGGCAGAACAAGCGACTTCCTTGTTAATGTCGATGAACTGGGATACGCATCCACGTGCATGCATGCATTCAC
The DNA here is from genome assembly GCA_011636635.1 of Tetramorium simillimum. Lineage (NCBI taxonomy): Eukaryota > Metazoa > Arthropoda > Insecta > Hymenoptera > Formicidae > Tetramorium > Tetramorium simillimum. Next base: position 3,651 of record VBVQ01001139.1, read on the forward strand.
TTAATCAAATCTTAAATTATTTATTCAAGTTACCATTAACAGCGGAACGCGAAGGTGGAATAAAATTTCGTTATTTTTATAATCTGATGGTTAATTAAGAGATTATTTATACAAATGCTTCAAATATTATCTTATCTCATTATTCCAATCTAAAAGGTCTCATACAGAATGCCTTGGGCAGTTTCCACATACCTGTTAAACCAATAAGCCAAGCTGTCGAAGAAGAGTATGGGGATGAAGTAAGAGATTTGACGAGACGATTCTTCCATCATTTATTAAGGTAACGCGTTACACAATGCGGGAATCTTAAAACTTAATTATTTTAACAATTACAACCTTTACAGATATAAGATGTTTGAAAAGGCTTTCCGGTTGGCTATTGATTTAAATGATCACGATCTCTTTATGGACATACACTTCTATGCTGTGGTCTTGAATGATATGGAACTGGCAACTGCAGCCAAAGAGAAAGCTGAGAGTATCCTAAGCAGATCAAACAGTTGCAGTGGCTCGCGTAAGAATTGTGCAAATCTTCTGAAAAAAAAAATTATAAAACTTTAGACATACTCTGTATCAAGAAATTTTTATAGATTCCACGTGTTCGAGGACATCGTGCTCTGTATGTTCTGATTCGAGCAATGAGAAAGGAGAGGAAGAGGAAGAGGAGGAGGACGAGGAGGAAGACGAGGAGGACGAGGAGGATGAGGAGTCGGAGGAGGAGGAAAAAGAAGAAAAAGAGAATGAGAAAGAGAAGGAAGAGATAGTGACGTATAGTGAAGAGAGCGAAGATTCTCAAAAAGAAGAACGACCTAATCTGAAACGATCAAAAAAGCGTCGCTACAGAAAAGCCTCAAGTCAAATTCCACCCTTACCGATTGTTCATCCTCATTATACCGCGAACAACACACTTTGCGCACCCTACAATAATATTCCGTCCAGTGCTAAGACTGATTATATCTTAATACCTTCATCCGTTGACACTTCTGATAATATTTTAACAACTTCGTTTAATCACTCTTCGCATATTTCGAGTCCATTTCTAGCATCGACCTCTTTTAACAAATCATTATATAGTGCACACCCAAATTTCACCCCGACTAACCCAGTCAATATTATTAATGGTTCTCAAGTGTTTAACAATGTATCAGATGACTTGATGACTACGTCTTTCGGCAGTATTTCTCTTACTGAATCGGAAGTAATGGTCGATGATCAGTCTGACAGTAATTTCAACGAAAGATCATACGACAAGTCGTTACTTAACGAAATACCATATTCTTTCAATGGTTCCGCCACCAGTGCAATAATTTGCGCGCAAGACGATAGCCTCATCTCTACTCCTTTCAATAAGCCACTGTATGACTCAGAGGATACTCAATCTAATTATTTAACGAGCTGCTTAAACGTGATTGATAATAATATTATGTCGACGTCATTCAGTACGCGAATCGCTAGCACTCCCATCTCGCATAGTAACTCTGTTGGTGCGTTAATAGCGAACAATAATTCTGAAACAACTTGTACCTCACGAAGCGTGAAATCTTCAAAAGTATCTGATAAATCGCTAATTAAAGCTCTCATTGATACTAATACGAGTGTAACGGACCACGTGCCTCTTTCGGATAGTATTTGTACCAATCTGATGTCTACTTCGTTTAATTATCCTGAAGGATACGCGACTCCTGAAAGTAGCGGTATTACATTTCCCAACCAGGCATTTAACAATGATCAAGTTGCAACATCCGTTAAATTACAACACCCTGTAACGGAAGAAAAGGAAGCAGGCGTCGCTGCTCCACCGCCACCTTCTCTAATCAGTTCTCTCACTAATTACCTTCATGGTTTGCCTAGAAAAAATTATCCTCCATCTAGGAGCACTCAGGGTTTATCAAATATTAAAGAATCAGACAAGTTTGCATTGAACAAAACATACGTGCCGTCGTACATTTTACAAAAACAGAACACAACGTCCAACATCCCTGAAAATCAGAAACCATCTTTCAAAACATATAGATACAAATACGATCTAGATTACATACCGTTTCACAGAACTCGCGACGACACGGACGTGCAACTTTCGCAAACAGTTGGCAGAAGATTTACCTCGCGGAACTTTCATCCTAGCTACAACGTACAACATGGATTATTTGAGAATAGATACTTGTCGAGATCTTCCCAAAACAGTACAAATGTTAATGCGACTAAAGAAACTAAGATACTTTCAAACATACCGCCTCTACCCGTAATCAATACATCTATCGCTAATTCAATGATTTGCTCCGCATGCCCGCCGTTCGGCGATACTCCAAGTTCTCTCTCTAACGAAAAGCCAAAAGTCAAGTTTTCAGATACTGTCACTCACATACTAGTACCTGGCACAGTAAGTAGTTTCAAATACTATATATGTACTCTATTATATTTATATATGTTACACGTACTTATATATACATACACTTTTACAGACTCAAGTATATAGGCAGAAACGATCGACCGCACAAGCGCACATAACAGATCCTAAACGTGAATTAGCTGAAAGTCTTCCACTTTGTCTGGGTAATGAAGATTATCTGAAAGATTTTCAACCATTATGTAGTAAGTATTTCGCGTTAGTACGTCTGCATATTTAACAATTGTTTACAACACAAATTGTGATAATTGTGACGATATGACTTTGTCCATTATCAATCTTTGATATTTTACAGAAGACGATGCGGATGAAAAAGCAAAAGACTCTCCGAAGACTGACGACAGTACAAAGATTAAAGTCGTGCATTTTGGTTTATTGTAAACCAGTGTTATTAAAAGAAATAGTATAGTAGATTATATATACATGTATCTCTCACTCACACATATGCTCGCGCGCACGAATTAACGGGAAAATAGCGCGAGGGAAAATTAGAATAAATGAAAAAGAGGTCTAACATTATTTAAATTAAGAGCTAATTAGATTTCTAATTTAATTTTAATCTAGTTACAATCAAGAGACAATAAGATGAGAGACAATATTGTGACATAGTGTTTATTGAAAAATATTTTTATAAAATCTTTTTGTATATATTGTACAATTGTCTTTGAAAAGTAAACAAAAGAAACTTGTTCTGTGTATTTCTCAAGTTTCTATCGTCTCAAAAATGTACACACTTGGAAACAGTATCTTTGCATCAATATACATATATACAGATGTTAACATTTAAATTCTACATTAATTGCAGCAATACATATATATTTATTCTTTTTTAGTCTTTAACGTATCTAATGCAGATTGCAAGTCGAGCAATTCTTTGTCCGGTATATATCGTTTCTCCTCTAACGCAGGATCAAAAACATTTACATTGAGAGTGACGCCCTGCGGTAAAGCCGCTTCCAATGCTCTGATTAATACTGAACACTTTAAGGAAGATACTTCTGACATTTGTATATTTCTCTCGTAAATTTTGAGATTGTATTCGGATGTAATCTTTGCCGTTCCGGTTTTATACTTCTGAATCTTGAATTCTTGAGGCGGCATCGGCCAGCTGGGGGAATGCGGATTGTGGATTAAAAATTGAGAGAGTGATATCTGTACTGAAAACAATCTGATCCAATGCATGATCCGACAACTCACCCGTTGTCTATGTCGACTTGTATGACATCCGCCAACTTGTGTACGTAAGATTGGTAAGATTCGAGCACAGGATAATCATAGCCCTTGATCTGCACATTTATCGTGGGCAGAAGGGGAAATTTGGATTTTCCCGTCTATAAAAGTCGAAAAGCTGACGTGTTAAATACTGACGGAAATAAATACTTTAGATAGGTATCTACGATTCAAGAGCCTGTTCTAACCTCTAAATAATCCGGCTCGAACAGACTTCCGGTGTAGAATTTTGCCGCCGAGGTTTTTCTTGCGAGCGAACGTTGTCCAAGCACTACGATCTGAAATAAAAGTTATTTTCAGTCAAACAGCTCAATTGTGTGATGATATGAGAGAGAGAGCCGTAATAATGTAAAACGTCTTCAGGTTATTTCTCTTTTACGCGTATACTGAGAAGATTGTACGACTCGAAGAGGTCGCGAAACTACGATATACCTGTTTGCTCAGATTTAAAGCCATTTCCCATGCGGTGAAATAGTCGAGCTGATAATTATCGGGAAACTTTTAATTCATAAATCCAATCGAGAATCGAATCGTCAAGAACCGCCGAGACACTTTTCTTCCTTCCGTTCAATTACGGGCGATCAGCTGATTGCTCGTGTGCACAAAGATGACGTTTACGACACTGCAACGTGTGTCGCTTCATAGAAAACCTTCGTAATAAATTAACCTAGTGTCTGCCAAATTTTTATAATCGCGCAAAGTTTAGAATCGCGCGAGGTTTTTAAGGAAATTACTTTTGATAATCTAGATCAATACGAGGTTTTCCTTTCGTTCTTCGGGACAATTGCGTGAGGTTATGAAAGGAGCTGTTAAATTACGTGGCACATCGAGAAAACGGATCTTGCTGATACTTGCCACCTGTCTCGATGATTCGTTGAACAATAACGCTTTGTAACAAATGCATTAGCAGCCGATATTACATTATTATTTATTAGTTTGTCAAGAAAATCATGGATATCGAGACGGAAAATGTGATAAATCTAATATTTCCAAACGGTATTCCAGGTAAGATTCATCCTGTTACTTTGAAGTATTAATTGTTAAGCATTATTGCACTCAATGATGCAGCTACGTGTGCTACGCTTTATGCAACTACGATTTCAGACTCTTGGAAAGAGAATCCCGATTTTTATCAGTATCTCTCAAAACTTGGAAGCTTTGATGTGGATCAGCTGAGTAAGAATACCTTTATTACTTTCCAGCTAAATTTTGCTTTATACGTTAATGAGATACAGATTTATTCCGCACAATAAATTTTCCCTCCCCAGGCAAGGAACCTGATCATTTGTCCGCAGAGAAGAACGCTGTGCTTCAGACTACACAGAAGTTGGTTTTTGCAAACTACAAAACCTTCATCCAGACAGCAGAAAGCTCACGAGAGATCCTCAGCCACGTAATACTCCAAACATATAGACTTAAAGATTTATGTGTAGAAAATATCTCTACAAAGTATCTAAAAGACACTTACCGTTGACAAAGCATACTGTTTCACTTTCAGTTCAACGAGACCGAAAGTCGTCTTGACAAACTTGTACAAAAGATCCCAGAATTTGTAGGAAAGTGTCAATCGTTCTGCGATACTTCGAAGGATATTAACGCCCATCGAAGATTAAATAGTTTAACGCTGACGCGAAATGCAGAGCTGCTCGAAATTCTCGAGATGCCCCAATTAATGGAATCGTGCTTGAGAAGCAATCAATATAACGAAGCATTGGAATTGTCCCAGTACGCTCGTCAATTAGGAATGAAGCATGGGAATATTCCTATTATCTCGGTACGTTAAGCTTAACGCAGCTTCTTTACGCGAGCTTCTCTTTAGTACACATTCCGTCATGGTATTTATTTTTTATATTTATTTTCGTTAATGTTTCATAGTCTATAGTGGCAGAGATCGAAAGCAGCTGGTCAGGTATGGTAGGACAGGTGGTTGGCTCTCTGAGAGGGGATCTACCACTTCCGAGGTGTCTTCAGCTTGTAGGTTTGTTACGGTCCATGGATGCGTTCACGGAATCTGAACTCCGTATCAAGTTCCTTCAAGCGAGAGACAGCTGGCTTCAGGGCTTGTTGAATGCGATACCGAAGGAAGATCGTAAGAGGATTTTATACACAATACGATGAAAAGTCTTAAATCAATCAAAATTATAAGAAAGAAATTACGTTTTACATTGCATATTACAGCTAATCTTCACATGGCCAAAACGATAGAGTTATCAAGAATACATTTGTTCAATATAATAACTCAGTACAAAGCTATGTTCAACGATGATGAATTGGTAATTCCTGGCCGCGACTTGACACTAAATGAATCCGCGATATTTTATCATTGGTTGGAGGAAAAGGTAGGTCTCTCCGTAACGAACAGTGGAACGCAAATGATTAAGATTTCTCTCTTCTAGATATCGCAATTTCTCACTACGCTGGAGCAGGACTTACCAGGTGTAACGTCTATAGATACCATTTTGGGTCAGTGTACGTACTTTGGCTTGTCATTTGGTCGAGTGGGCGTCGATTTTACTGGCCGAATGTCGGACATATTTGTACGAGTTATCGGTGAAAGGTTTGAACAAAACGTTCGTAGAACGACTAGAAAGTTCGAGAAAGATATGGAAACATTTACGTTGATTAATAAAACGCAACGACTCGATATAAAAACTGAGACTTCTGTTAATTCTGTAAGTGTAAAATTGTATCTTCGAGGTTTTTTTTTTACATTGATTTACAATTACAACCGTTTCACAGGAAATCCCCCCTGAACAATTGGTAGAATTTTATCCTCTGGCCGAATACTGTAATGGAATAATAGCAGCGTTTAATGAATTGAGACTCTGTGCACCAGTGGCCCTCTCTGCTTTATGCACAAAATTATTACAAGAGTCGTTACATAGCGTGGCGAGAGCCATGTTGATATTCTACAAGCAAGAACAGCAAGTGAGCTTTCATTTTCATGTAATTTTTACGCCCCGAGCTAAATTCCATATTTTATAAAGATGTATGTCACAGGCATTTGCTGCCGCGGAACGGGAAAACATGATTAAATTCACGGAATGTTTGAGCGAACAATTAATACCTTATATACAGTATTGCCTACACACCATTTTTCCACCTGCCCAAATTGCAATGCACCTAGGAATATCGGTCAGCGTGCTTCAGAAAGAGGTAAGTCCGTAAAAAGGCATAAAAAGATGTGTGAAAGGGTAACGTAAATGTAACGTAATATAAAAAATAATTTACAGGAGATGACGTATTTAAATAAGCGGAGCATAGTAGAACCTGTGGCTGTACTATTACCTATTAAAAAAGATTCCTTGGCTTCCAAATTAAATATGTCCAAGCCATTACAGCCATTAACGTCGCGTAACACGAAAAATCCTTCCAGCGCAACGTCTCAGCCAACAGAAACTATGGATTCAAACTTGAAGAAGACTACCATAATAGAATCAAAAGAAAATGAAATTGCCGAACAAGTAACAGTACAGAAGGGCGATGTACAAAATTCGCACATTTTCACCGAAGACATAAAAAGTATCATATAATACGTCTGATATGAAGATCAAAGTATTATATAATGTAAATTTGGACATAATTGCTTACTATTTTACATACACAAAGTGTCCCAGACTTAACGCACCACCCTCTAATGGCAGTCTTGAAGTCATTTAGAGATGACAATCCCAATATCAAAATATTAAGGCTACAATAGTTTTTAAATGGGAAGCGTTTAAAAATAGCCAATCTGATTGTCAAAAATTCGTCTCAAAATGACCTCAAAAATTTGCCATTAGCAGGTGGTGTATTACAGGTCTGGGACACCCTGTGTGTGTATACATATATATATATATTCTATATATATATCGAAGTCGTGTAAATAAAAGGATTTTTACAATCACTGAGGGTACTTTTATTTTTTGGAGAATGCATACAGAGGAGATAAAAATTTGACAAATACGCGAAAGTGCAAAATAATGGAATCTTAAAGTAAACGCAAAGCGATTAGGCTTCAACGGATATATCGAAAATATTTATTCTTTCATAGATTCCTCCGTAACTTGACTCGGCTGCGCGGTCTCGTTCTCATTTTTCTTCTTTTTACTTCCGGAAACGATATCGTCTATTCTCAATAATAGAATGGCAGTCTCGATCGCTGTTTTATACGTTTGTAACTTTACAGACAGCGGTTCCCATATACCACGCTCCTTCATATCGACCAATTTGCCCGTTTCGCCATCGATGCCCCAAGTAGTTCCTTCGGTCGCGTGTTTAGCACGCAAAGCCGTGAGAGTTCTGATGGTGTTTGCGCCGCAATTCTGTGCCAGTGTCCTGGGAATGATCTCCAAGGCCTGCGCGATCGCCTTGTACGGCCATTGTTCCACGCCTGCGAGACCTGCCGCCTTTTCCGTCAAGAGCCGGGATACTGCCATTTCCACTGCTCCGCCACCTGTGGCAAAGGAAAAAGAAAAGATGTACACGTGACGAGTGTAGATAATTTTGAAAAGTGTATACATAATGGCACCAATAATCTCAGGTACCTGGTACAAGTTTTGGATCGATTAGAAGATTTCTAGCGACGTGCAGCGCATCCTGCAGATTCCTCTCGGTCTCATTCAAGATATCTTTGCTGGCGCCTCTCAGAATGATGGTACAGGCTTTAGGATCCTTGCATTCCGTGATGAAGCAAAAGTAATCGTCACCGAGTTTCTTGATTTCGAAAAGACCGGCCCCAGTGCCGACGTCCTCCTCCTTGAGTTCTTCGGTACGATTGACGACGGTGGCACCGCAGGCACGGGCGACTCTATTGATGTCGCTTTTCCGTAGCCTGCGTATCGCGGATATGCCGGCTTTCACGAGATAGTGCTGCGCAAGGTCCGATATGCCCTTCTCCGTTATTACGACGTCCGGCTTCACCGAAATCACATCCTCACATATCTTCTTCACATGGTCCTCCTCCAGCTCCAAAATCTTTGTAAAATCCACATCCTTCATTATCTCTATATTCGTCTGAGATTCGCCCTTTTTGTACTCCAACGGACAATCCAGCAGGACTATTCTCGGATCCTTGATGTAACGTCGCATCTTCGGATGCGTCACATCCTTGTTGATCATCACCCCCCTCAGGACGGCACTGTCCTCGATCGTCCCGCCAGGGATCTTCTCCACCTTGGCGTAACGCTTGATGTCGATCTCTCTTCTGCCGTTCTCCTCGAGCATCACTGTGTTAACGGCGTCGAGTGCGATTTGGCAGGCCAGTTCGGACCAGCGTCTGATAAACTTGGTGCCCGTACAGGAGTTTATTACTTGGACCAGTTTGCTCTTGTCGCTGGAATCTAAATCGATGCTGACTTGATCGTTAAGAATCGCGACCATATCCTCCAAAGCCTGGCGGTACGCTCTTATGATGACAGTGGGATGCATGTTTTGTTCCAAGAACGGCTCGGCGCTGGCCAGAATCTCGCCCGAGAGAACGATGACCGAGGTGGTACCGTCGCCCACCTCCTCATCCTGAGTTCTCGCGATTTCTATCATGGACTTTCCGGCAGGATGCTGCACGGTGATCTCGCGCAGAATCGCGTTTCCGTCGTTTGTCATTACGATGCCGCCCATCGGATCCATCAGCATCTTCAGCATGGCTTGCGGGCCCAGACATGTTCTGATGACGTCGGCGATTGCCTTTGTGCAAAAATAACAAACACACAATTTTCATTTCATTTATCCAACGTATAAATATCTTTTGGCGTTTAAATGTTATGTTTAAATTACGTCTTGACTATGAAATCTCGATTGAGTTTGGAAATACCGTCGACTAGAAAGGTCAGTGTTACAATAACTGAATTTAAAAATTGCTCGTAAAGAACAATAATTTTCATCGAATTAAACTTTTAAGTCGATAATACGCGATTGGTGAGTCGTCAGGACTCGATCTGACGCGCGGATTCCTCGGCGAGCCGCACGTGGGCGTGTACCTCGCGGAAATCTCCTCAAGAGGATTGCCTTACAAGGCGATCACTTGGCGCACCGATTACGAACGCTCACCTTGCCCGCCTGGATATTCTCTCTCTGCACCTTCCTGCCGGTTTCGCGCTTCGTGTTCTGGCCTGCGATAATCAGAATGTTCGTCATGGTTAGAAAAGCGGCGAATGAGCTAAACAACTGACCAAACAAGTGACAAACGAAAAGTTGACTTTAACTTACTGAGAACCACAATCGGTGCCGAGCCCGAGCCGAACATCGTGTCTTTTTCTAGTTAATTAAACGTTTTTTTCTTTTATGTGTTATCACACCGATCGCTGCGTGGTGTATGAGTCTCTCTTTTCCCGAAAAGGACAAGGAATGCTAATGGGGAGCACGTCGTGTCTTTAAGCAGCGCTGTCTTTAAGATGGAAACGTGCAAGAGGCGCAAAGTCCCACAAGCACGAATAACGTATGCTCGATAGAGTTGCAGTTTCGAGAGTGCCGCAACGATCAGATTGACGATAAAACAGTAAAATACGCAACTTTAAGTATTTTAAATATGAATTTCGCGCTCAAGATCTCGATTAACGCCGATTAACACGATGTGTATGTATATATTACATATATATATATATATGTAATTTTTAATTTTAGTTAAAAATTGGCTTTAATGTCGATAACGTAGCGCTCTTCGACGTCGACGATGCCCGGAGTAGTTGGCAGATTTATTTTCGCGCAATCTTGAAATAAATTTCACGATTGGATAAATTGGATCGGGATGCCACACGGGACGGCCTTGTTTTCGAATGAAACAAATACGCAGTACTGATTGCGTGTTGGTTAATTGGTTAATTTTTAATATATACATATCTATATACATAATTTTGTATCTTACGTAAAGAAATGTATGACTAACCAATACGAATTGCAGCAGTATGGAGTGGGATGACGCGTGGCTCCGTGCTTACGCGCACATTTTTCCTTTAGAGGATTGAGAATTTAGGACTCCGCGGATTCAAGAGTTGATCAGGACAAGAGTAGAGTGTCGCAATAATCGATGAGATAACAGTTTGGCTGGTGGCACGTTCAAGACACCCTCGGAAAAAAGGAAGAAACAGTATGGAGTAATGCAGCGGTGATGGATACGTGACAAGCTTTCGATTCCACGACGTCGACACGATGGAGAATACGAGTGACAAGTTTTTTTACGTTTATAGTTCTTCGTTAGATACCAGAATACAGATTAAGATGTAAGTTTCGCCGTGTATCGTCTGTATTACTTGTATCCTACTGTAATCCGATCCGAGGTTACCACGCGATAAGAACGTCTTGACATTCCGTCCACATGTTGCAAACAACCATTAATTATGCTATCGTGAAATAATCGGATCAGACGTATTATTACACGTGCGTGCGTGTGTGTGTGACGCACGTAGAGACGGTCTTTATCGTTCCCGTGCCGATTGCCGACGTAATTGGCAGTCTCGCGAGATATGACGTTGTCACAAGACATATCACACTGTCCACGTATTTTTCAGAGGTACCTTGGAAGGCAAGAGACACAGACCCGAGTACGACGAGCTGCTGTTGGACCCTTTACTCAAGTATTCAGGCCTGTACGAGAGCGGCGGGATCCGTGGAGATCTAGCCGCGTCTCTTCAGGTGTGGGCTGGTGGTAGACCGTTGGCCCTGCCTGTACATACAGCCTACAAACACTTCACCACCCGTTGGAAGTACGTAGCGCTTACAATGTTACGCCGTTTTACTCCAAGTTACTCTTTATTATCGAGAGACGGTTTTCAGCTGGAACCAATGGGTCTATCTACCCATCTCCTATACGGATTTGCCACGCGACGCACAGCTGTGCATAACCCTGTACGACTGTGCGGGACCTGGTAGACAGCTGCCGGTGGGCGGTACGACCATATCGTTGTTCGGCAAGCATGGAGTGTATCGACAGGGCATGCTGGACCTTAGAGTATGGCCTGGGATAGAGGCTGACGGCGGTGTTCCGACTAATACCCCAGGAAAGGCCAGAGATCATGGGAAGGAACAAATGCAGAGGCTTGCGAAGCTCGTGAAGAAACACAGAAACGGACAGATTAATAAAATTGATTGGCTGGATAGATTAACTTTCAGGGAGATTGAATTAATCAACGAGAGGGAGAAAAGAGCGTCGGAATACTTGTACTTGATGATAGAATTTCCCGAGATAACGATGGACGGTGTACCGGTAAGTATTTATCAAATTTCAATTATACGCATGCACATGTACAATTTTTATACAAGACAATATATCTAGTCTCCATTTTGTGTTACAGTATTCAATTGTATATTACGAAAAAGATGGTGACGAGGTTTTTCAGCATAGATTACAACCAGACGTTGTGACACTTCCTGACTATGAAATTTTACAAGTAAGGCTTTAAAAAGGAAACCGATGACTTGACCTCAAACTCGAAAATGTCGAGAGTATAAAGCTCGAATTTTTCCCGCAGGAAAACCTTGTCGAAGCCAAACATCACAAGTTGGCGCGTAGCTTACGCAGCGGCGGTAATACTCGCGAACTGAAGCCTACTTCGACGGTGCGGGATGCCTTGAATACGATATTGGGATATCCCCCGACAACCGCGCTTTCCACCGAGGAACAGGATTTAATTTGGAAGTACAGATTTTATTTGTCCAATCAGAAGAAAGCGTTGACCAAGTTTGTCAAGTGCGTCAACTGGAAAGTCGCCGGTGAGGAACGCCAAGCCTTGGAGATGTTGGCATTGTGGGCCCCGCCGGATTCCGAGGACGCTTTAGAATTACTAGGACCCGCGTTCACTCATCCGGCTATTAGGAGATACGCGATTAGCAGGCTTAACCAAGCTCCTGACGATGATTTAATGTTGTACTTGTTGCAATTGGTACAAGCGTTAAAGTATGAAGACTTTGAAAGCATTAAGGCCGCTTATCAAGCGATGTTGAAGGAGAAGGAAGAAAGAGCAGAGTCGAAAAATTGGAGCACTGAAAAACTGGAGAGAAGCGAGAGATTGGAGAAAACGGAAAAATTCGATTCGAAAGACGTAAGAAACAACGATTCTACATCTACTCCGGTTACAACTGTGAGTTTTATCCTATTATTATATTTTGTATCTCTGTAGGATAGGGCAATTGTATTAATACTTACGCTAATGGACGTTTAGACTAACTGGATTTTGCATTCGTTTGCAGTCTAGCGAATCGGAGAGCCAGTTATCGACGAGCCAAGAACCGCTTATGGATCTAGCATCATTTTTAATTACCCGCGCTTGTCAGAACTCGATGCTGGCTAACTATTTCTATTGGTATCTCTCCATCGAGTGCGAGGATCAAACTGATCCCGCGATAAGCGCTAAACAAGATACGCGAGTTAGGGAAATGTATGTTACCGTAATGAAAATGTTTTCCATGATGTTAGCACAGGGGAATACCATTTGGCAAAAAAGAAGAGCGTTCCTCTTACGGCAAAAGGTGTTTATCGATCAATTGGTGTTTCTGGTAAAAGCGGTCGCGCGAGAAAGCGGAAATCGGAAGAAGAAGACTGATAGATTGAGAGCGTTACTAACGGATCCAGATCCAGCGTTCAAGATTAATTTCTCGAATTTCGAGCCGATACCTTTCCCTTTGGATCCTGAAATTTGTATCAAGGGAATCATCCCGGAAAAGTACGCATTCAAGAGTTGTTTGATATGTATCACCAATATATTCACGTATATGCTTCGTACATAATATTTTCTTCGTTAATTTTTTAGGGCAAGTCTTTTCAAGTCGGCGCTCATGCCATCGAAACTCACATTCTTGACGACAGATAATACCGAGTATATTGCCATCTTTAAACACGGAGACGATTTGCGACAAGATCAATTAATTTTACAAACGATAGCGCTTATGGACAAATTATTAAGAAGGGAGAATTTGGATTTAAAACTGACTCCGTATAGGTAAAACCTGTGTGTAAAAGTTAACAGATATTACGTAATAAAATATTATCTAAAGACTCAATCGTGGGATTCAGGGTGCTCGCAACCAGCACTAAGCACGGTTTTGTACAATTTATCGAATCTACAACGGTTGCGGAGGTTCTGGCTAGCGAAGGATCGATATTGAATTTCTTTCGAAAACATCATCCTTCCGAAACTGGACCTTACGGAGTAGTACCTGAAGTTATGGACACCTACGTTCGCAGTTGCGGTAAGCGCACGATACATAATACAATTCTACAAAAAACGAAATATTTAAATAATATGGATATATTTATTCCACATTATGCAGCTGGTTATTGCATAATTACGTATGTCCTGGGCGTCGGCGATCGTCACTTGGATAATCTGCTTCTTACGGCATCAGGTATTGTTCACGTCCTCAACTATTTTACTTGGAGAAAGAAAGAGGCTATTTCTCTAACCAAAATTTGCAAAAATACTAAATGTGCTACATTTTATAACTCGCAGGTAAACTTTTTCACATTGATTTTGGCTACATCTTGGGCAGAGATCCAAAACCTTTGCCTCCCCCAATGAAGCTCAGCAAGGAGATGGTCGAAGCTATGGGCGGCGTTGGTTCGGAACATTATCATGAATTCCGAAAGCAATGTTACACGGCATTTCTACATTTGCGCAGGCACGCCAATTTGATATTAAATCTCTTTTCACTGATGGTAGACGCCAGTGTTCCCGATATTGCCCTAGAACCTGATAAAGCCGTGAAAAAGGTCCAAGATAAATTACGATTGGACTTGAGCGACGAAGAGGCTGTGCACTACGTGCACAATCTTTTAGATTTGTCGGTCACCGCGGTGATGGCTGTGTTGGTAGAGCAACTCCACAAATTTGCGCAGTATTGGAGAAAGTAACAAGACGAAACCAATGTACAGCGAAATCATACAGATTGTGTTCCTTTCTTAAACGGTAGATTATCGTTATATTGTATATAAAATGACCACAACATGTTTGTAACATAATGATATAATTTATTGTATTTTGAGAATATTTTAGGTAATAAATCTTTGATAAGAGAATTTTCTTGCTCGATACTTTTCTAGCGAGTTCTGATTTGACTTTACTCGGCATTTCTCTGCGAGTGCTCTAAAACTTCAATGCGTACAATTGCTACAGTACTTCGAACACATGTATGCAATAATTACGAAATCTATATATGTATACAGATGAATAATTTATAAAAGGAAAAAGATGTGGCATTGTACATGACTTGCTTTATCAAAATTTTAACGAGCGTGCCTAATTGTGAAAATATGCTATTTTTCGTATATGCTATATATACTGTATATTATGAAATCTGTATCTATCGTAGTAGGATATCAGCGGCAGAGAAGCAACAAAACATATTCACTGTACATGTAATCAGTTATGTAAATACTCGTATATTTATTTTATTCTTAATTACAAGTGTATGTGGTGCACACAATAGAAATAAATGTAAATACACGATATTGTTAGTGTTGAAAATAGATCAGATATCAGATTATTATCGACATGTGAAGCGCAGAGGAGAGCTACTCTACTCGTCAGTATCACTTTATGAATTGCCATTTATGAATTTAATAAAATCAACAAATACATACATACTGGATTTTATATAATCAGTAAGATTTCGTTTCTCGATAGAAAAAATGTAGCTATATTTTCCCATCTTGCAATATTATACGTGTCTGTAAATATACATACATGAATTTTTAATATATAACTTTTTTGATACATACGTACATTTATATACATATATATCAAAAGAATGGAGAGTTAATTACGGAACATTAACAATCCAATCTGTCCTTAACGTTTCTTCAGGTTGTTTCCTTATGCGCTACAATATAGTAGTCAAGTTAAATTTGACATGAGAATACATAAATTCTTTTTCGTCTTCTGATATCAACATAATATGTACACGCGTGACTATATAATTGAAAACGCCACGAGAAATAAAAACATTGATTTATTTTTGATATAACGTGAGACTATAATAAAGAATATAATATATAATTTTTCTTATGACATTTTGGTAAATCTGCCTTGCTTGAAGATTGCACTGTAAAAATCCTCAAGAACCAGTTCCAGCATATTTTGCAATTACAATTTCTTCGCGTTTACAAACGTTCTCCAGGCTAACTTAGGCACGTCTCAAACACGACAGATTTTGTAACAATCAAAATCTTTGCTCGATTCCTTCACACCAATCGCCTCCATTAGTATGCAAGGTACACTTTATATAAGTGAAATAATAAGCACATTTTTATTCTCTCTCTCTCTCTCTCTCTCCCTCTACATATACATATACACATATGTATATGTATATATACATACATATGTATATTTATAGCTTTTATTGGGTTTATAAACTAAAACATAAGCTAGTAGAGAATGACCCTCGTTTCGCTCAGAGCCTTGCACATTCTACATCGCGATTCACAAATCGCTATTTAATAATTACACATTGTTCACATTGAGCAAAGCGAGGCACGGCGCAATTTATCGAGAAAAGTTAAGTCTTTAAACGACAGACCGAGACAGTCTTCGTTTCTATTGTATTTTCGTATTTTCATCAAATTACGCAGGGCGTACATCATTATCGATATATAATCAGAAATATTGTGCTCTTTGCTTCTCAGAGCCATAGCAAATCAAACGGTTGCCACAGATGCAAGAGAGTGAAAGAAACATGCGAGAACATTATCAGTTAAAAAACTCTCTCTCGGTTAAAAAATTAAAGAGTAAAATCAGGACTCCCGTTAGATTTGTTACGATTCCGCTCTTTGTTTTTAAACAATCATACAGGAGCTCTTACCTCTTACAACTGTTACAAATGAACAACTGCTTACATTACGACATGACATTATGGAGCAGCAGTGAAATCCTGGGATATTGATTATGATCTTTTCTCTGTTGCGATCGTATGAAATTAGCTTCGATCACACACACACACACACACACACACACGCGCGCGCACATACATACATCAATTGCCATGCTTATTATCTCGACATGATAAAAGAAATCTTTGTCGTGTAATTCTCACCGTTGCTCCATTATAGACACACAGAAATATTGACGGAAATCGAAAATTGTTCATCCGACATGAATCCTTACGATACTCCAAAGAAAGAATAATGTTATATGTATATCCTTTTTATATAAATAGCTGGCATTTCTTTATTCTAGCGTTTACACTAGCGATTGTATGGACATTTCTGCTTTCCTCATCATATCCAACGTCGATGATGATAAAATCAAGACCACAACAATATTTTGAATGAATAATGAAATTGTGTAATATTGAATCCTATGATTCACGGATTACAATCGCGGTTCTTTCTTGTCTTGTTTTTTTTTTAATTAGGGTATATTTCAACGTGCATAAATACACGCGCGCGAGTGTATTCGCTTGTACGTACATCTAGGGGCCTAGCGATAAAATCTAACGCCAAATTTCACTTTATAGTCTAAGTCTAAGAGCTTACTTAATATTACATTATAATTAACTTAATGCGTTATATTTACATTTAAAAATAGATTCAAAAGTTTGTGTGCGGGCGGTGTGCCCGATAGTCTATTCCAAGTGGAAACCCGTGTCGTTCCCACTCCCCCCGACAGTATATTACCTGTCCATAGGCCTGGTAGCCGGTACCGAGCTCTCCACAAGATCATGCCTCTCGATCGGCGAGTTGTCCAAAGTGTAGTCCACCGGGTATCCCTCGGGATACGTTGGCGTGGCCTCGCCCTGCTGTCTCAGTCTCAGGTCGCTCGATCTCTCCCGATAGAAGCTCTGCGACGCCTCGATGTTGGGCGACGAAGACGACTGCTCCGTCTTCCCGGTGTCCAGATCGTCCGTGGAATAGTAGCTCTGGCTTGCCTCGCTCTCGGGTCTGCTGGGGTCGTAATAGCCGGGCGAGATGCCGTGGCTGGTGTAGTTGGTCGTCTCCTCGGCCGGGGCGAAGTAGCTTTGACTCACCTCTTGAGGATTACCCTCGTAGTAGCCACCGGGTGTGACGTGCTCCTCGTGCGGATCCTCTTCCAGACGCGAGTTGGCATCCTGATCCACGGACTCGTAGTAGCTCGCCGTCACTTCCTGGTGATGGGCGTAGTAACTGGACGGCTCGTTCCGATGACGATCGCTGCTCTCCGTGACGAAGTTTTGCGAGCAGGTCTCCTCCAGGCCGGGCATCGAGATCGGCACTTCGTACGACGTCGATACGTTCTGCTCGACTATCACTTGGTCCTCGTAGCTGGAAGTAGGTACGGAGTCCACGTGATGGGTTGACGTGATGTCGGGATTCAAGTTGTACGACGAGGAGGTCGGGATCTCCGGGACGCCATTGTCGTGGATACTAGCGTGCTCCGTGCTGACCGACGTGTCCGGTATCACGCTGGACGAGGCGATATTGAGCTCCTCGCACGGCGGTATCTCGTACGACGACGTGCTGATGGCACTCTCCTGATCCTGATCGCGTTCTTGGTTCTCGGGGGTCTCCGGCACGTAGGACGAACTCGCGGTTTCGTCCTCGTTCAATCCGGAATTATTCGTCGATACGGACGACGTGCCTATGCCATCGGCGCCGACGTCGTTGGACTGTGACGGTATATTACCCTCCTGACTGATCTCCGCGTCGGTCTCTAAATTCTCCGCCATGCTCTCGCCCTTGTCGACCTCGTAGCTCTGCGTGGGGAAGCTCTGGTCGTCGATCGCCTCGTCGGCGCTCGGTCGCTCCTGATGCACCTGACTCTGCACGATCTCGTTGAAGGACTGCGTCGGCGCGTTCACGTTCGATTCCGCCGAAGCTTCATAAGACTGGGACGCCTCGTTGATCTTTGTATGCTCGAAGGACTGAGACGGTGGCTCCACCACCACAGTCTCCTCGTCCGTCTCCATCGGCTCGTACGCGAGCGACTGGGTGGCCTCGCCCGATGAACTTTCCAACTTGGAGGCGGACTGACTAGGTAGATCCGTGGAGTCGCTGCTGACAGACACGTTGAACCGCTCGTACTGAGACTGCGACGGCGTTTCTTGACTAGCTTCCGCGATCGCCTCTTCTTCCTCGAATCGCAGTTCCATACTCTGGCGCAGACGACGTCTGTCCGTTTCCTCCTGCGACGACGGCTCGTCCCTCTGACAGTCCTCCGCCGCACTTTGCTTGCCACGTGTACTTCCGGCGAAGAGATCCGCCTCGTCCAGCTCCACAGTCACGTCGCTCGAGGGATTCAACGATTCGACCGACAGATCTCGCGAAGCTGCTCGGGCCTTCTCTTGGCGCGTGTCTGCTGCTACCTGCTGCTGGTCTGTCAACTTGGTCTTAGATTCTTCAGAGACCGTTAGCTGCTTCAGTTTGTCCGTCGCGCTTGCCTCGTGCGCCGCGTCGCTCGCGGTTTTACGCTCGCTCGAGTCTGTCACCTCGAAGCTCAACTGTTCCATCGATTCCATTTGCGAATCAGTCTCGGACGTGATCAAGGTAGTCTCGTTAATCGCCGACAGACCGGTCATCGACCGAGCATCGCTTCCCTTATTTTCCGTTTCCATCGTGCTCGAGGCCGTATCTTCGTTAGCCGCAGATTGCTGCAGAATCAGTTCCTCAGACGTGTTGGGAACCTCCTGAGAAGAGTAAACCTCCTGCAACGTCGTAGGCTGCTCCTCATCTTGGTTCTGGCTGGCTGACGTAATCGGTTTCTGCGGAGTGGTCGGAGGCTGATGCGAGGAAACAATCATTTCCGACGTTACCGTGATATCCGGCGACTGCACGTTTTCCACCTTGGACACCTTGGAGACCAACATCTCCGATACCGGCACGTCCGCGAATGTCTGCTCGGCGACGATTGTCGTAACCAACTGCGAATTATCCGCGTACGTATCGTCGATGATCGGCATCGACGGGGTAGTTTGCACCTGCTGGTTCTCCAGGACTATGTTGTTGGGCATTGTGACCGTGTACGAGGTTGACGGTGCGATCGCGATCTCGGCGCCTTGCACGTTCGGCGTCTCCTGCGCGGCCACGACATTCCTCGCGTCCTCAAGATTCGGAATCACCAAGTACTGAGTGCTCTCGGTGCGATCTATCTCTCCGCTCGCTACCGTCATCGGGCTCTCCATAATCTCACCGATGTCCGGCATCGAGTTGCCGGGGATCTGAATCTGCGTCTCTCCCGCGGTGGGTATGTAGGAGATGTTAGGATTCGTAATGGTGATCGGTAGCTCGAGGGAAGACGGGATGGTGGGGACCACCCCCGACGTGGGAGTCGAGTCTGTCGACTGAATCGGCAGATTGCTCGGTACTTCGAGCGGCGTCATGATCGGCTGATTCAGAGTCAGGGAAGTCTCTAGCACCGAGGGCGAGGAGATCGGTTCCGTAGGTGGTATGATGGTCGACTGCAGTATGGTTTGATTGATGAGACTCGTCTGAGTCAGACCAGTCTGAGTCATGACGCTACCCGCTTGATTTTCCGGCAAATTGATCTCCTGTTGGAAATCCGTGTTAGCGAGAGCGGCCGCCAGGATGTCCTGGTTGGACGTTTGTATCACCTCCGGGGCGGGAAAGCTCTCGCTTACGATCGGCGTTTGACTAGCCTCTGTCACGTTGGCTTGAATGTTGGGCAGGACGCTGTTGTCGAACTGAAGAATGATATTGTCCAGGGTTCCGGCCTCTCCCAGAGAACTGGGATCTATGTACAAGGTTCTCGTGCCGTCCGGGTTCTGCGTGGTTCCTTCCAATGACATGAGAGCATTGTTGTCGAGCGGCTGTATCTGTCCTTGTTCGTCTATCGTCACCAACACGTACGTCTGCGTCCCGTCGCTGCTCTCTGTCGGCAGAGCCATGATCTGAGGCTGCGCGGCTGCCGTCTTTGACTCCTCCACTTTTTCCGTGTTGCCCTTTTCAGTTTGGTGTTTCTCAATTGTACCCAGCTGCTCTTTCTGAGGGGTGTCCGGAGCAAACTGGAGATCCACTTTTGTCTTCTTCTCCGTCTCGAGCGGTTCTAGCGGAGATAAAGTAGCGATACTAGTCGAGGCAACATTCGTCACGTTCGACGTAGTGGCAGGATGGCTCATTGAGTTCACGGTCATGTTCAACAGATTTTTCTGCGTCTTACTCGAGGCCTGAGATTTGACGGAGGACTTGGTTGCGGGAGTCGTGTGCTTCTGGGTTGACTGGGCGACTGTCTTGGCAGCAGTGGTGGGAGTGGCGATGGTAGCGACAGTCGTAACGGTTGTGGCAGTCGCGGCAGTCGCAACCGTCTGCCTCGCTTGAACATTCTGCATCACCGCGACAGTCGGCTCTTGCACTTTCTGCACAAGGATCTTTTGTTGAGTTTTCATCTGGCGGCTGCTAGCCCGAGGAATAATGACTTTTTGCACAGTTGGCGATACGACGGCCTTGCCTTTCGTCTGTACCTGCTGCACCATCGTTACCGTTTGCTGTGTGCCGCTCGGCGAAGCGATGCCTTGAATGGTAGCACCTGGTTGCACCACCGTTTGCTTAATAATTTTCTTGCCGTGTGATACGCTTTTTTGAGTCGCCGTACTGGCATTAGCAGTATTTTGTAGAATCAACGTGCTGCCCGACGGTGATTTGACGGGCGTCCTTGTTTGCGAGCCTGCGGCCGATATCGGCACCTTCGGGGATTTTTGCAGTATCGGCAGCTGTACCTTTTGCTGTAGCTGATACTGCACCTTGCCGCCTTTAACCGGACTCTTGGCAGCGATGGCTTTAACCTGCTGCCCGGTTATTGGCGTCAGAATGGTACCTTTGTTGCTGACGACAGCTTGCGTGCCCAGTATAGTTTTACCGGCGATGGTTTGAGTCACCGGTGTCAAGATTGCTTTCGTACCACTCAGACTTTGAGCTTGGGAAGTCAAGAGAGTCGAGCCACCCTTTGTAACTAGAGTCTTCGAGCCGATAATAGTCTTTCCGCCCAAAGCCGAAGCGCTAATCGGAGTATAGATGCCATCCTTTGTGATAATTCCCTGGGACAACGTGCCCAACAAGGCAGTTTTGGCAATAGTACCTGAAATCGGAGTAAGCACCCCCTTGGACGTGATTATGCTCTGCGTATTAATAATCTTGTGACCGCTGGTGACCAATTTTGACGTGGTAGGCGAGTTGGCAGCACCAGCGATGGCGGCGGCGGTAGCAACGGTATCGGCTTTTGGCGCGATAATAGTCTTAGTAGCGATTATACCACCTTGTGGACTGATCGGGCACAGCAGCTGCTGACCTTTGCTCGTCACGATCCTCTGTACTTTGCCACTGAGAGTCTTGGAAATGTTCAACGGCACCATCTTGGTCTGGCAAGACTGTCCCGACGTCAATATTACGACTTTACCACCTTGTTGAATCACTTGCGCGTTACCTGCCGCCTTGCCGCTAGTTGGAATAGCGATTTTCTGTTGAGTGCCAGAACACTTACCCTGAACACTGTAACGGAGTTGTTGGCCGCCCGCGGTCTGCACGACGACATACTTTCCTGGAGTGGTACCTTTCTGCGTCAAAAGAGCTGACTGGGTTTTGCCGGCCGAGGGAGCGCTTTGAAACTTCAATCCCTTCACCCCACCGGTGAACGGCGGTACCAACGGTTTGACATTCGTGACGGTTGCTTTCGCTTTGCTCTTGGTCTTCAATATCGCTGGCACTCCGCTCTTCTTCTTCGTCGGCGACGTTTCCGCCGCCACGGTAGTCTCGTTCGCGATCTTAAATTGAGCCTGCTGAGTGGGCGACACTATCTGCGTAGTCGAAGTAAAGGAGAGCGTGGCCGGGATCGAGCTGGAACCCGACGGTATAATGGAAGATATAACGACAGGCATTTGTTCGATGCTTTCTGGTGTCAGCACGTCCTCGCTGAGAACAAACGGCATCGAATTGATGTCCAGTTCCATATCCGCGAGACTTTGAGCACTCTGTTGTACGTATTTCTCCGTTACCGGCGTAGTCACGAGAGCCTGCGACGTGGCCGTGCCTTGCTCCTTGGTCTGTGCCTCCAGAAGCGCATCAGTCTCCTCCGTCTTTAACACCTGAAGCTTTTTCGTCAGAGACATGTGCGGACTGGATTTTATAGCAGTTTTCACCTTGCTATTCGATGGCAGGGTCTCTATTTTAATAATTTTTGCCTTCGGACCGCCCCTTTGATCGCTCTTCTTCGCAGCATCCGCTTCCAGCTTGTGCTTCACACCTTTCTGCGGCACTTTATCAAGCAGCTTTGACTTCAAAATTTGAACTGGTTCGGTCAACGTAACACTTTCTATTATTCGCGGCATCTCGCGTTTTTTCACCGGTACGCTAATATCCGACGATAAGGATGACGGAGTTACGGGCGTTTTCAGAACTTCATCTACGCTTTTGACACTGGAGATACTCTTATTTTCGGAAACAGGGATCGTTCCTGACTGGAGTAATGAACTTTTAGACATAACAAATTCACTGGATGACGGCTTAAGCTGATTCTGGCCATCAGATTCAAAGACATTCTCTCCAATTTTCGTATCAATCTCAATCTTTTCTTCAACAACCTCGACATTTTCAAGATTACTCACAACTGCTACATTCTCTCCGATTTGGATACCTTCAGAAATCTCTGTTAAATTGTCAAGTTGTTTACTTTGTGCAGATACACCAGCGATACTCGCATCTATCTCCTCAGCTTTTCTTTTGGTGGTCTTCTTTTCCTTCTTCCCTTTGGGTGACACCTCAGCGTTTTCAACTATGATCTTTTTCTTATCCATTTGTAGAGTCTTCAAGAAAGCCTCCTGGAACGTATTGGCTGGTCTCTCTTCTAAAAATAAGTCTTTATCTTTCCTTCCTTTACCCGTTTCTGGAGTAAATCTACCTTTGTATCTTGTTTGCATTGAAGTCTTCTTGGGTGTTAATTGTTGCTCGTTTAACGTTTTTGTTGGACTTTTCGACACATTTTTTTTGTCATCTGACTTTTCCGGTGACTTCAATTTAACCTGATTAACATTCTGCGATACTTCCTCCTTCGATTGAATCACTTGTTCTTTTACATCTGCTTTATCTATTTTCTTCGGCAACTCGGAACTTTTTAGATCTCCTTGCTGTTCATTCTCAATGTTCAAAATTTTACCAATTTCGTCCGTGCTTACCTTGCTCACCGTCGCCTTTGTCTCATCTTCGTTCTTTACACTCTCTTTAACATTCTCGTCATTCCGAGATTCAGGCTGACGCTGGAATTCAAATTCAATTTTGGATTCAGATTCAACTTTACGTTCAGGTTTAGACTCAGGTGCAGCTTTAGATTCAGGTTCAGCTTTAGACTCAACCTCAGCTTTAGATTCAAAGTCAGCTTCAGGCTCCGTTTCCGCACTTTTGTTCGTCTGAATATCTGTGTCAAAAAAATCTATTTGTGACAATTCAAATTTTTTTATTTGAGATTTTTTCGGCGGCAGCATATCCACGTTCGTTTTCTGAGCATCTTGTATTTCAATTTTATCGACAGTATCTTCAGTTTGCTCGATCGACGCCTTTTCGTAATCTTTAGCGTCTTCAGTGTCTTTATTTTGCTTTAATAAACCTTTTTTTCTGTCTATTTCAGATGGTTCCTTCATAGTTTTATCTATATCAAGTTCTACTTTCTCCATTTTATTCGGAGCTCCTGGCTTCCGGAATGACGTTGTCATTTCTATATCTTCCGAAGGTACATCTGTATCAACTTTTATAGTAGTCATTTCGTCCATAGATTTTACTTGTTCTTTGAGCACATCGCACTTCACCTCTACAGATTTTCTTTCTTCTTTTTCTTCTTCGGAAAAGATCTCCTTTTTGTTCTCAGGTGCTTTGTTTTTTATGTCAATCGACAAGATGCTAACATTGTTTTCGGCAACAGTTGATATTTGATCGGATACTTCTATCTCTTGCTTATCCATCTGAGCGACGAATTCGTTGCGCTTCTTGTCAACGTTCTTGGAACGTCTGCCTCTTCTAGATTTGCCCGCGATTCTTTCGGATGTTTTAGTCTCACTCTCAGATTGGCTCTCGTCCGTCCTAAACGCTTTGTAATCAGGATCTTGAACGTATATGTCGGATTCCAAGTATTTCTTGTTCGGTTTGCGTCTTCTACCGCTATAGGAACGATCTGTGTCGGAATCCGAAGTCTTTCGTTCGATTTCGATTCTTTCGCTCACGCGGATCCTCTTGTTGCCTCTGCTAGTTTTTTTCGGACTTTTGTTCGCAGGAGTACTCTTGCTAGCCGATTTCGCGTTTTTACGCGGTCGCCCTCTTCCTCTCTTAACCAACGTCTGGCCATCAGACTGGGTTCCCGAGAGACTATCAATACTTTGATCTAACATATCCATATCGGAATTTTCACTTTGTTCAGGTAAAGTCTCTGCAGATTCGGATACGGTCTCATCTTCCGTTTCCGTGGTAAATCGTTCCGATAAGGTGTCATCTGCTTCTTTCATCGAAGCGTTGTCATTAGACACAACGGTCGCGTCCTCTGAATCAATTTTCTCAGACTGTAGTAGTTTTTCATTAGATTTGATCTCTATTTCGTCCTTCTTTACATTCAACACAGTCTTGGACTTTCTTTCAATATCCCTTGCAGTATTCGAAGAATGACCATTATCACCATCTCCTCCCTCAACTTCGAATATTTCCACAATCTCTTCTACCTCAGTTTCACGCGTAGTAATATTAGACTTTTGTTGATTATCCCCGGCTCGCGTAGCTCGCTTCTCTTCCTTTTTATCTTCAACGGAGCGCTTCGTTTTTGCTTCATCCTGTACAGTCTCATGGAGCTTCTCGTCTGCTTTGGCTTCCTTCTCTCGTCGATTGTCTCTACCTTGTATTATCTCCATTATTTCGTCGGCTTTTAATTCCATACTTTTACCTAATTCAGATATTTTATCCGCTTCTCTCTTAATTTCATTTTTCAGAGCTTGACTCATTTCGAATTCCTTGATAATTTCTTTCTTCAAGGATAAATTTTTCTCGCCAAAAACTCTAGGAATTTTTCGTACAGGCGGTATAGAAGGCTCGCTCAAATCGTCCTCATCGAAATCGAAGCACGATAGTCGTGATTTTTTGTCATCTTTATCCGAAACATTTTTGCTCTCACTATCAGAACCGGAGGTATCCTTTTTTTGTGATTTGTTTAATGTTTCGTTAGACCTACCACCAGTCTTGTTGGTATCCTTTTCAGAATTCTCAAACTCGGATTTTTTGTCGAAATTAAATTGTACATTCTTCGAACCATGTAAGCTGTCTAATGAATCCCGCATCATGTGTATCGAGGATAACTGTTCAGTTTCTTTAAGTAGCTTCTCTGTTTCTGCCATAATCTCATTATTCTCCACAGTTCCAGCATTTTTCTCACTGTCATCTTTGCTATCATCGATGCTCGACAGATTCTCCGTGGGCAAACTGCTCAATCTGCTGTTTAAGGAATTATTCATATCAACGCTTGCCTCTTCATCCGATTCGTCATCCCAGTCAGCCAGCAATTTTTCCCGCAATTCCGGATCGGTCTTTTTCTTCTTGTTGGATTTTTCCGTCTGCTTCGAATGCTTCCGTTTAACCGATTCTGGACTACTCTCGGTCTTCTTTTTACTCGACTGACTTTTATCCTTCCTCACGTATTTTCGTTTCGGCGTGCTCGGCGTATCGGAAATTCTACCACGCGGCTGAGAGTACGTTTTCACCTTCAACCGTGGCATTGGCGAGTCATCGGAGCGATGACTTTTTATGTGACAAATGATAACGTTAACGCGCGAAGAAGTGAAATTACAGAAGTGACAGCGATACACCGGGGAACCTGTATTAGTCGGAGTCGTCGGTAAACTATTGGGTTGCTGACGAATGCGAACCTCGTGATCGCTCTCGCCACGTAAAAAGCGTGGATGCGTGATCTTTTTCTCCATCCCGTCGCTCCGCCTATGTCCTTCCTCGCGATCGCGCTTTTTCTTCGGAATTTTTTTCTCACCGAACAGAGCGGAGATGTCAGGCTTCTGTTCGGGACAAAATTTCTCGTGGTTCAATATACCAGGATCACCTCCCGTTAACTTTTCCGCCATCTCCACATCGCCCGGGAATTTCTCCATATAACTGGTACCGTCTTTACTCTTGATCCTGAATTTATCTAATTACATAAAAGAGAATTAATTATTTTGAAATTTAATAAAAAATTTATGTTACACGTTGTATTATGCTTACCCATGCCCTTCTTGATAAATTCATCTTTCAGCGTACAATTGTACTTGTAGATCTGTTGGTAATTTTTCACAAATTCACTGAAAAAAAAAAAAAAAAAAAGAATTATTAAAATAATCGTTTTAAATAATTTGTCTTTTATATCATATCTTAATTAATAAATGTAATATGGAGCTAATCTGTCTGTAACTTACTAGGCATCTTCTTGAAAAAACTTTACAGCAGCTATCAAGGGTTTCTTTCGAAATTCAGCTTGTACATCTTCCGGCAAATTTGCCAGTCCAATGACTTGACCGGGCCACCAGCATGCTCCCAATTTGACCCAAACGACTTCCCCATCCAAATAATTGATTTCCGTTTGCTCACACATCTTGGCAAAGTATTTGATTCGATTCTTTTATAAAATCGACATTGGTAAATATCAAGAGAGCTCTTTCTCTCTCTCTCTCGGCTTCTGTTTCCCTAGAGAAACTGTGATACGTGCCCAGGATCAGTATGCTACACAATGAAAATTTCTACAAGATGTACCGCACAATCTCAATATACGATAAAACGAACTCATAATTCTTGTTCAAAAAGGAAAAAAAAAGAGATACCTCTGTAATCATATACAAGTGGGTACGGCGAGCAGATGCGTCGCAGTGTCAGAGAGCTCGACGTTTCTCCCTAGTGTAACAGCTATTATACTATTCCTCGAATGCAAGAGTCTCGTCAAACATATACTGTACACGTACAACCTTCACTCATAGATTCTTAATCGTCGCGAAATAAAACCGTCGGAATTGTTACTGTACGTCGGTCGAGACGTATCGTCGTATCAGCAAAGCGTGCCACAACTGTCTCTGAAGCGAACGGATCCCTCCGGAATCCCAAGCATGCTCCCTGGCGACAACCATAAAAATAACCCCGGTCCAGAGGCGGAGAATCCCACGTTTATCAACGTGAGCGACGGATCCACAGGGTGCTGACGAACGTGGGAAACAGCGCGGGCCGGCTGCGTGGTCTGGCTGTCCCGATGCTGACGTTGCTGGCGGCAACTACGTCGGGCATCTTAGCCCGCGCGAGTCGCGTGACGAACGACGGAGCCCCCGTCGGTATCTTCGCTCCGCGCGACACACAGACGCCCCGCGGCCAAGTCCGTTCCGGGCGAGCCGGCGTAAAGCTGGCGACGAGCACGCTCGCGCGTGTTACGTATGTACGCGGGCGTCGGGGGAGTCGGTGCCGAGCGTCGTCCCAGGACGGTGTGTGGTAGGCGCAACGACGGAGCGTGCGCGCGCGCGCGCGCGAGCGCGCACTCACTCGCTCTCTCTCTCTCGCTCCCTCTCGCGTTCTCCGCGCCGTCCTTATCTCTCCTCTTTGTCCCTTTCGCACGTTCGCTTCTCCTCTCGCGCGGCGGCGGCGGCACCTCTCTACGCCGTAATCCCGCCTCGAAACGCACACCGCACTCGGAGGCCGCCGGATACGCCTCGCGACCGTGATCACCGCGCACGCATGCGACACCGCGGACGGGAGAAACGGGGCCCGGAGCCGCGCACTAGGCCGTGGCTCTCGGCGACAACGGCGAGTCTCGTTGGGGCGCTACGTCGTTCGCGCAACACGACATACGTACATGTCGGTTACCCGACTTGCAACGGGGCCTCTCGCACGGCGGGTCGCGGATATACGCGCGATGCTTGAATGTGTAGACCGAACACTACCGTCTCGCTTTCCGACCGTGTGTGTCGTCGTCGCGAGCCGCGCGAGTGTGTGGGGCGCTCCGGCGCGACAGGCCCGCCAACCGCCGACTGCCAAAGTCACGCGCGTTGCTGTCTCTCCCTCGACGAGACCGTCCCCGCCTCTCAAGATTGGAAATTTTCCTTCCAAGTAGCATTTAGATTACAATAAAGATTACAAGGAATAATTTATGGGCCAAGCGGACAATATCCATGTCCGTAAAATCGATGTGGATGGATCGGAGTTGACATTCGAGATGATTCGAGACTGGCGCGTGAAATGGACATTGGCGTAGATGTTACAAGAGCAGCGAACGTCGTTTGATCTTCGCAAATGCCGACAATCGTATTCCGTTATCGATTCCTCCCCCTTTTCGACGTCATTTTGGACCTATCGTCGTTCCAACTCGTTTTATCTTTCTGTAATAAGAAGTAAAAAAACAGAAAAAGAGAGAACACGTGTCAACAACGTGTCATGCGTTAGAAAAGGTGGATAGAGCTAGGTCCAAAATGGCGGTCGACGTCCGCCATTGGCGGAGGGCGGACAAATCTCTTTCCGCGCGCGCGCGGTGGTTGGTCGATCTCTCACATCGCCGCCGTCGGGCGAATGGTGGCGCTAGTGGCGGCGCTGGCGTCGCCCCCTCGTTTCCGGCGCATCTCTCGCGCTGGCGTATACGTCGTTGTCGTTGTCGTCCGTCGTCGTCCGACGGCGCTGTTCAATTTTTCTTCGGCGCTCGTTCCGTTTTTGCCGGCATTGCCGTTTCACGAGTCGCGACGTCCTCGACCTCGACGTCGAGTTCCGCCGCTCTCTCGCGTTTACCCAGCGCGATCTCGATTTCTCACCGCGTCCGCGGTGTCCGGGTCTGAAACGCCGGAAGTGCACGGCTCGTCGACGCGTCGGCCCCAACGTGCGTTTTTCGCTCGCGTCCGCGAAGCGTAGGAAAATGGCGACCGCCGTGCCGTCGCGATTCGCCGTCCTCAGCATCGAGGACGACGATTACAAGCCGAAGAAGACCCAGAAAAACATTACGGCGAGCAAGACTAACGCCAAGAGCAAGGGCGACAAGTCGAAGCAGCAGCAACCGCAGCAACAACAGCAGCCGAACAAGAAAAAACAAAACAAAGTATGACCTGTGCGTCGGTCGTTGCGTTTTTGTTTTTGATTAGCCGGCGGAACGCCAGCCGGATATGCGACGTCGTGGCGGGAAATCGCGACGTTTCAAATTCTCTCGACGGAAAAGAGAGTTATCATACGCTCGTTTCTTCTTCATTTTCAGGGAAAGAAGAAGAAAACGAATAGCGATGACCAGCAGTGGGAACAGTGGAAGCAAAAGGATACGATGGTAAAATATGAATTATGAAAGATTGTTCTTTTCTAACTTTATCGCTGACCGTCTCACGTCCGACTATGTGCCCTACAAAGTATTTTTGGGTATTTTCTAGTTTATTTCCTACCAAATCAATTGCAAGATGTATCGTAAAAAATTTGAACTAATTTTAAACCTGAAATTTTATCTCTGTATAGAGAATGTGAGATTTAGGATTATTTTTAATTGTTCATCTATTTCTGGTATTTGCCAATTGCATATAACGTTATTTACAACTTTCTGTGCTTAAATTTTATTACATTTTCAATTATTTGTGCTTTAAAAGGCTGTCGAGGAAACGTTCGAGCAAGAATTGCACCAAGCCATCCTGCTGTCAAAATTGGCGTACGAAGAACAACTAGTTAGCGTAGCAAAGAATGATAAAGAACAAGAACAGAATAAGAAATCTGGTAAAAAGTCGAAAAAGGCAACCATGTCGTTGGAAGAATTTAATAACATGGGAACAGCGAGTGCGACAATAGTACCGTTAACGACAGAGCCTGTGGACAAGTCGAGAGGTATGAGTTTGTTTTCAAATAGCTTGAGAATAAATAAAAAAATTATATTATTAAAGACAGTAATGATATAATTTATTTAACTGCGAAACTGGCTTTTGTAGAAGTAGACGCGGAATTCTTTGAGAGGATAGAGAAGGAGACGAAAGAAGAGATAACAAAGGGAAAAGAAAAGGACATATTGAAGGCTAGATTAAATAAAATCGACGACGACATAACGTTTGCGCAGTTAAGACTGGAGATTGAAAAACGAGATGACGTAATCAGCCAATTAAGGACCGAGGTGCACACGCTGAAAGAAGAGTTGACTCAAGTTAAAGAGAGAAATAAAAAACTTTATCAAATATTATCACACGGCGAGAGTAAGTCACATTTCTATGGAACACAATTTTTATGTATCAGATACATGTAAACTCTCATTAATTGTTTCTTTCTTTTAGTGAAGGATAAAGCGTCAGTATTGGCTGAGGTTGCAAAACTACAAGAGATACGAGACGAACTGACGTCCGAGGTGGCTTCTTTGCACGCTCAATTGGAGCAAGAAAGATCTAAAACACGTACATCTAGCATAGACGTAAAAACATCTAAACAAACTGTACGTTCGATATGTTGTCTTATTCATTGTCTTTAAATACTGAAGCTTTGTGCAAGTTTGATGCTTATGGAATTTTACTTATTTCAGAACAAGAAGAGGCCGGCCAGTGAAAATGCCTAATTCATTTTTCACGAAAAACTACCATTGTGATCAATTAATTTTAATTAACGATGCATCGATTAAGTAGCAATTTGAAGAGAAAAGAAATATTATATCTGCAAAGAGAAATTTTGGTTTCTCATTGCATATGCAATATATGTTGCATCGTTAAACATACACCAGATAACACGATCGTTCCGCGAATAGATATTTTGAAAGTAGAATTACAGCCTACATGTTGACAGTTTTTTCATTTTTGTTTTTCAAAAGATCGTAATATATGTTTTTATGTTTTATATTTTTTCTTTTGATAAGTTTCTGATAAGTTTGATAAGTTTCTGAAATTTGGAATTGATTACGTTATAGAAAACGTTTCGAAATATTTGCTAAAACTCTTCCAAAATAGGATTTCTTAACGTATCATCTTCCGAATCTGTGTATTAATATACATACATACACATCCGTGTGATTATATAAATAATATATATTTATATACATACACACACAGGACACAAACGAACGTGACACACACGTACACGCACACGGACATGTATGTATGTTGGTTGATTATATATGCATACATATAATAACTTAAAATATTTTCTAATAAAATATATATTCTACACAATATATTATGTTAATCATTAATAATTTTCATTCCTTTTACAGTTTTATACGTGTATTAATATACATGTACAACTGTCTAATTACGTAACAGATTTAACATCGTTTAATGAGTAAAAGAATTTTTGTTTATTATTTAACGAACGTTACTCTATCTCATTGTGTTATTTTTTATAAATGCATAAAGCTAGTTTTCTCCGTAATTCGTAATTTTTTAATTTTCTACTCGACATCTTCATATACGAAGTAGTATTAAATTATATATTTTAATTCAAAAAAATAAAATATAATGATATTTGCGTATTGACTTTTATAAATTCTCACTTTAAGGTATTAATATGTAATTAGGAATTGTTCTATATTTTTCTATGCTAAGATATATCTAGTGGTACGAATTAAATTTGTCGGACATTGCAAAACTCAAATAAAAGAAAAGATTTTTTGCTTGTAAAAATCATAGTTTTATTAATAAGCGTAATGTGATGTTCCGCATTAATTCTGATTTCCGAATTTGGACAATTATGTTTCTGCCCTATGTAATCATCGTTATCTCCATCTACCAATTTCCAGTCCTTTCAACGATTCCAGTGGGCGGCGCTACGCCCATTCGCTACGATACTAAGCTTCATCCGGATTATACGTGCGGTTGCGCATTTTTATGGAAATTTTTTTTGTTCACTTTTTCTGCCTCGAGTTATTCCGCGTGAATTTTTTTCGAGCTCGCTCCCGGCAACTTCAACATGCAGTTCGATACGTTACACCTCACGTTCCGATTCTTTCTTTCCTTTTTTCCCCTCCCTTTCCCACACCCCTCTCTCTTTTTTTTTATACGGCTTTGCTCCATTCGTTCTGCACTACATGTAAAAATGAGAATTTTCGTGTTCCTCGTTAGCTTTACGTGAATTATGAATTATGCCTTCGTACGAAGAAGAGCAATTTGTTTTATCGGAATGATAGAAATTATGTAATTAAAAATAATTATGTAAAATGAGAAAATGTTAATGAAATATCAATTAAATCTTTCGTTTCAGGCATTCTAATTTTTTTTTTGCGCAAAAAACGCAAGTTGGTAAAACGTTGCTGTTTTCCTGAAGAATCGCGACCCTCGCTTATGACAAAGTCAAATCACGATAATTATGTCGGAGATCCACGATTAATACGATGATTTAATTTTGCCGGAGACCGATGCGTGTTGGCGACCCGGACAAGCGCATTCTCGTCTCTTCTGACTGTGTGAGATCTTGACCAATAAAAGGGGCATTAGCGCTAAGTGGACGCTTCGCCTACTCGGTCATAGTCGTGTTTGTTACGCGAGAGCACGGGGGTGGCAAGTATGAGGGACGCTTTTAGCGACAGATACAACTGCCACTTAATTTACAATTTGCAACGTTTGCCAAACTTGCAAGGAATAGAATAGAAAAATTCCAGATAAACGCGTGTGATTTGTATACAGAGAATAACGTACTTTTCACAAGAGATATTATACAATGTCTTATAAACAATATAAAAAATTTCGTAGCTTACTTTTTATACTTTTCTTTGTCGTCGAGCGTCAAGCAAGTAATTCATTAAATGAAATAAAAAAAACTAAGCAAACGTGACAAAATTAAAGCGCTCTCTATAAATTTCAAAATTAATCCGTTCAGTCTTTCGTTTCAGAATAATTAATTGCCGAAATAGACAATCTTCAACAATGGGGCAGTTCGGCTTTCGCTTTGCAGAAAGTAAAAAGTTGTTCTTTCGGATGAAACGCGACTTTCTCGAATCCATCGCTGTTGCAGAGGGAGAAAGATAAGCGTAGGAGGGAAAGGAGAAGGGATGAGAGAGAGAGAGAGAGAGAGAGAAAGAGGAGCGGAGAGAAGAGGGAGAAGAGGATGTCGAAAGGGAACACGGTGGATTGAGGGTTTTAGGACGCGCGACGGTACAGGGGGGTGACAGTGGAGATTCATTATCTGACAGTCTATTGTCATTCCTGCGGGCTGAGATTTTGCTCGGGCCATGAGTACCGAGGCATTACTCTACTTGGATATGTGTATGTGTGTGTGTGTGTAAGAAAGAGAGAGAGAGAGGTGGCGAAATGCAATACCCTCTCTTTAAAAATAGTCGCGTTTGTTGAAAAGTCGGAGACTTTAGATAGTTGCATTTTCTTCCGCGTGCAACGCGACGGAATCTCTTTCTTACCTTTAAACTCATCCCAGAATGAAATTCGATATTTTTTCCGTTATCGCGATTCTCCACGTGTTAAGCTGTTTAAAATTTAATGATTTTATTTTAGTAACAATCGTCATTTTCTTTTTCAACTTCGTCTTTCTATCTATAATATTAATAAAGATTTCATACTTCAGATGGATTTTAAGAGATGGGTAATAGATCAAATGTGAACGAATCGAAAATAGTTATTAGGAATGCATAAATGCGTTTCGTTTGAGCGCATTATTGCACAACTTGTGTGTGATATCTCAATGCTTCTGTCTCTTTTCAGTGAACAACTATATCGTACTCGTGCACGATAAATTAACATGGACTTGTCAAAGGCAATCGCGACATTTATTATTTATCGGGTATGCGTTACCTGAGACGAGACGCGGCGAGAAACGGAAAAGACGAACGGAAAATTAATTTGAACATTAGGCAGGAAAATTAAGGAATTGAGGCGGCGGCGGCGGCGGCGACAGGACAGGGGGAGGACTCACCGTTCGTTGTCACGACGTTATTCATCCCGACGCGACGCGTGTATGTTCGCGCCGCGCCGTGTCATTAACGCTCTTCCGCCAAGTGTGTCGCCTCTGTGTATTGTATATTGTACATGTATATTGCCAAGCGGCGAAATTAAGACTAACGAGGAAAGTATTTCTACCCCGCGAAGGAGTTCCCCCGCTAACGACGGAAATGACAAACTTTCCGCGGGATAATGAGATCGCGCGCGCGCGAGATGGCCGCGATCAGCGATCCGATTCTCGTTCGGTCGAAATAATATCCGAGAGGATAACTCGTCAAACGACACCTGGTTTCGTATAATTCGATACAATTGGAAGCGAAGATACCCGAGGGTCTCGGCTTATGGCAACGATCTCCCATCTATTTTGCAAGAGCGGCTCATCGGGGGAGGAAAGGAAGAAGGAGGGAGCGGTGATGCAATTTAAACGGATGATAGTACGATACGATTCGCGTCGTTATTTCATGGAAAATATTTTATGCACGAATGGCGATACGGGTATCGATTGAAAAAAATTTTTGTTACAAGTCCATGGAAAAAGCCCGTAATAAACTGATAAACACGCAAGCTCACACCGTTTGTGCGTATGATCTTGTACGGTCTCTCATTATACATAAAAGCTCAGTTTAACATAATTTATTTAAATTGAATTTAAACAAGTTGTTCTTTTCACTCGGTGAATGCATTTCTTTCGA
Organism: Tetramorium simillimum; assembly: GCA_011636635.1. NCBI lineage: Eukaryota > Metazoa > Arthropoda > Insecta > Hymenoptera > Formicidae > Tetramorium > Tetramorium simillimum. Next base: position 38,736 of record VBVQ01001139.1, read on the forward strand.
TCTGCGACAAATTGTAATTTTGGCGTTACTCGATTTTGTCGTTTCAATTGATCGCTGCACAGTAAACTCCTACGCTACTGCTCCTACTCAATATTCAGTTAATTTAACTAAAACAATGAGATAAAATTAGCGACATATTGAGTGAGGCTTACTCGATATGTCGTTAATTTATTTAACTTAACTTCTATGTTAGTTAAAATTTTACTTCCTTTTTTTCATTTAAAATTAATGAGATATTGAGTAGGAGCAGTGGCGACCTGTGGAACAGTTAAAAATGACTCAAATTGAGTATAATTTGACACTACGAGTTTAACAGTGTGTAGTCCCTGCCTAGTTTAGGTCATTGAGTAATTATAATCCGTATCGCCGCAGCCAGAATAGATCTCTGAATATGTAATATGTCACGTGAGCCTGATTACATCGCTAAGATCAAGTAGATTCCGCACGACTGTATCGAGTGATCAAATCGCGTCCATATTCAGCATACCGTACGGCAAATTGGCGCTTAAGACAAGATACACCTCGCCAGGTTTATCGCTGAAACGTTATTATCAGAATCTTGATATCCTTCGACCGGATATCGAACGGAAAGTTTCGTCACGTATCGTCCCGTACAAGAACGCTCAAACGCGCTGTCACAGATGCATTTTTATTTGATGGAATGACAATAGAAATGTGCGTTCAAAAATATCGCAGTACTCAATTTAGACGCTTTTAGCTTCGACGGCTCCCCGCGCTTGTCAAGGAAAACGAAATTCTTTCGCTATAAAGTTATAAATTCAAAACGGTCGAGGGAGGGAAGGCGGAAAGAGACGTGAGACATCATCAGGCGAAAAGTTTCGCCCCGTTTCTTCGTGGAATCGCGCGGCTCTCTGATTATCGCGTATTCGAATCGAATGAGGGAGGGGTGAGGGG
>VBVQ01001140.1:0-17089 GCA_011636635.1 Tetramorium simillimum
CTCCCGCCCCCTCGCACCTTCTCGCACCGAGAAAGCACTCCGGCAATGGGAAAGCAACGATCGCGGTTAGGATCATCGGAATTTCTGATCGGAGAAATTCCCGGGATATGAGAATGGATCAACGTTGAAACGACGTCAGAATCCGGGATGCGTTTAATTAACCTTCGCGTCTCGCGCGTTGACCTTATTCAACATTGTAAATCTAACTCGATTACGAAAATTCGGATCTTTCTTCGTTGGCGCATCCTTCGCATGCGTTTGCCTCGATGCATTGTTCGTTTTGATTCATAATACTCGGGAACGCTGCCGCGGGTTGAATGGAAAAAGAGACGCATTCAAACGCTAATTACATGTGATTTATTTAGCGGAGTTTTGAGACCCTAATATCAGCACGATGGCAAACATGTTTATTGTTTTATTCATCGGCCCGGCAAACGCGCTCACTGATCGACGTTAACAAATGATGCCCATCACTGCGAGGATCAGCCTCGGCAATCCGACGATTATAAACTTGTATCATTCGATTTCGGACGTAGTTTGGATTAATGGAGGTAAATTTACCAAAGTCGACTCGACTTGAAATTATCATGGAAATTGAATGATGTAATAGATTTATTTATTCACTCGATATATTTCTTCACGATATTATGTTTCATGTATCTTCATTTGGTGGAATTTCGCTTCTCTGTGAGAAAAATTAACTTTGAATTTAATATAAATTTTTCAATTTCAAAAATCGTTCCCAGGTCTTTAAAGAAGTAAATTATTGGACTCTTTAATTACATTATTATATTATATGTGAGAAATTAATAAACGCGAATTGATTGGATAATGCAAACTCGTTTGCATCGTGTTTTTTGAATTGCAATATGAAAATCAGAGATTACTTTCATTTTCTTGAGCATCCTATTTTTAGAATGTACTAACAATAAGAAAGATTGCAGTCTTTTGGAAAATTAAAATTGATTAAACTTATAAAAGGTATGATTTATTTGATGTTGAATTCTGACGGTAATCGATGCGAAATGATAAACGAGTGATATCGGAAGATAGACCGCCCGTTACAAGAAAAATAAAAACCTCGGCCGTCAACTGATGGTCATTTACAAATTGTCATTATTTCCCGCATGATTCAATGTTGACCTAACCCCGCTGGCCACCCGGAGGCGTTTGTCAAAAGTTCAATCTTTCAAATTGATTTACGATTGTTCTCATGAATGTATGCCAAACCGGTTCCGGGCCTCCGCAACACTTAGCCGGCCTGAAAGTTGATAATTATCGATTCCTTGATTTATCTTTTGCCGCGCTCGCCATCGCGGGTAGCGTAGCGGAAAAACGCGCGAGATTAACGGTGATACGCGGATTCGCGCCCGTGAAAAACTTTTCACCGGCACGTACTTGTCATTTTACGGAGAAACGGCGAGGAGGCGCGCGCGTGTGCCTGATCGAATCGCAAGCCGGGATCTCGACGATCCTCCCGGTTTGCGCGCGAGCTCACGTATCCGCCGGGCCTCTCCTCGCCGGACAAATCACGGCTATTACTTTCCGATCGCCCTGTACATCCGTCTCTTTTTATTCGAGCGCACTTCTACCTGCCTCATGTTTTTATTTCGCGCACACATAGGGCCGGTCCACGTGCACCGGGGCACTCGCTTATACGTGCGCCCGTACACCGGGGACGGTAATGAACCGGGTTGCTAGCTCACTCGCGCGCGCGCGCGCGCGCGCTCGTATTCGTGTAAACTAAGAGCACATCCACACAAACGTGTATGCACATGCACGGCGAAACGTGCGAGACGGTGCACACGCAGACACGGTACAAGACGAGGCTCCAGGCGCGGTCAGATTAATGAAACTCATGCGAGCAGCGGCTCTCAAGTCCGTGAGGTACTGAGAAGGAAGCGCTCGTGACTATTCTTCCTCGATTTCGAGGTGGATTTCCGATATATTGCCTCGAAATGAAAAAGAAACGGCTCTCGTTGAAGTTTCTCACGTTAAGTTTCAAGAAAAAATGTTCCAAAATTTATTTGGAAAAGTATAATAACGCTCGCGATACATAAATAGGATACATAAATTAGCTTAGGATACATAAATTTGGAGATATCATATGACCAGAATTATTTATCTTTTCCGAAGCTGGAAAGTTCTTTCTTTTTTGACCTTACATGTGTGACATCAAAATTTAGGTCAGACACTCGAAAAACATCTTATATGTACCTTAATTCTTTTTTATATATTCTCTATTGGGCATTAAAAATAATAAATTCTGTATACTCTACAACGGAAACAGTTTCACAAATAGCTGATGCAGTTGTACCGTTATGCATAAATTTTGCAAGACGCCCGTGTACCGTCTTTAGAAGAGGCTCAGATCGGCAGGTACTTTCGCGATCGCGTGGAAACCGTCGTGTTCGTAACAAATCTGCACATTGTGAGCGGTAAACATACGCTGTGTGCCGCGCGAAAACGACGAAGGGACGCAGCGCACTGGCATAGACGTCCATTATTGTCTCGTGCATCCATTCCCGATGATGTGTTACGTGCAAACGCGCCGCTTTATCTCATCCGAAACGGGCCGGTAATTGTAATTCGAACTCGCCCGAGACACGCCGTTACTCGCGCGAGCGTAAATCACGTCGCTGCTGTACGCTGCAAGGATTCGAGATGTTCCGGGAACGTCATTATCCGCCGCCTTATAGAACGTTTCGGCGAAGCCGCTCGTAGAGCCGTTCTTGCAACGATCTGGATGCGTTTCGCGAAAATTGCGAGCAAAAGTCCGCAAAAGTAATCCGCGATCGAAGTGCACCGATATTCAGAAATTGGCGGAAGTAACTTTGGACAATCTTCGATTTAAAACAACAGATATAATTGAGATTCGCCGTTCGCGTTCCCATAATATTTTTTGAAGATTTTTGCTCTGTTTTTTTTTCTTTATAAATCTTAAAAATGCACATTTTATAAATGTTATATTTGTTAGATTTCTTTTTGGAATGAAATACGATCTCTGCCTTCAAGTTCAGTTTCTTTGCCGTGCCTTTACTTGGACGCGGCATACTGAAACGTTCCGCTTCAATTTCGAGAAGATACCATGTTTTCAATTCCGACAATCTCCTCTTATCCGTAAGCCTATACTAGTGTACGAATATGGACGCCCCTGCAAGCATAACTGTATACTTTCACGTGGCCGCCGACTTTAATCGGAAGGTACTTAACCGAACCACAGTATAGAATTATAACCAATACCTCCTATTCCCATACTCGATGCTCGCTTGGAGAGTTTCCCACGACTTTGGTCCCTGTTCCTGCTCGACGTTTCCTAACGAGAGACAGACGAGCGAGAGGTATGCGAATTTTTGGAATTTTATCTAAACCCGGTCAACGAAGCGCTAGCAGCATAAGTTTCACCGAGAAATAGCAAATTTCCTCGCTGTCACGATACTCTCGTCGGAGAATTGCTGAAAAATTGACTCTTGCCATTTGGACACGATAATCTCTTTTACACGCATTTCTACTTAAGTCCGCGATATTTCATCAAAACGTCCAGTCATCTGGGAAATAGAGAAGTCGCGTGTTTCAAAGGTCGAGGAATTAAAGCCTTTACGACCCGTGGAATCGAAATCTTACGGGGCGAAAAACCAACGAATTCAACAAAATAAAAAATTATGTGTATTACCTTTTATCGATGTATTCTGTAAAATTTTTATTCTTGCCATTTATTCTCACTTTTACAGATTTTAAACGCTTCGCAAATGAATGACAGTACACTTCTAACAGCGTTTCGCTTTTATCGCGTCTCGCCGTGACTTATCAGAGTGCACTCCGACTTTCTAATAGTAAAGCATTACATTGTCGTAACGCTTCCTGCGTAATTATTACTTGTACTAGTAGTTATTACTCGCTTATACTTGAGTAATCTCGATGCCGATTAGTCATTAAGAATATTAGCGTTCTAAATCGTTCTAAATCATCTTAAATACCGGCTTCGTTTTGCCGCGATCGGTAATTTATATTTGTAGCGATCGATCAATCTTTAGATTCCGTGTAAAATTATAATTTTCTATTAACTATCGAAGAGGTACGGCAACAGAGTTTCAGCTGATGGGAAAAATTCGCATATCAAAACGCCCCGCTCGAACGAGTTTGGATTTGAAGTCTCTGTTTTGAAACGTCACAGAGAATATCGACGTTTTAAATCCGACTTCGCGAATAAACATTGATTTCGTGATACAATAAAAAATTATGATTTTTATATGAGATGCAAAAATTCAGATGATTAAAATTAAACGAGCGAGTACATTCTGTTTTCTCTTTTTCCAATCTTTTCATAACCAGATCAGAAGTGCTGATAATAAAATTTTCAACGTTTTTCGCATGGTGGATAAAAGAACGATTATTTCTGGACAAATGTGAGCAAATTACAGACAATCAAATGCCATATTAATTTTGTAAAAATTCACATTTCGGGATGTCAACTTCACAGACCTCTCGTAATCCCAGTTGGAATCCTCACGAAGTGCAGGCGTACCGGTACGAAAGCGAAGAAACTCTAAACCACGCGGAACGCCCTCGATCAGGGGGTCTCCTATATCAGCGGGGACAAGCTCTTCCCCGGCACTTTGAACTCTCTTGAGCCAGTCGGGCCTAACTGAGTTAAGAGACGCTGTTATAGGGTCGGCTAAAGAGAGAGGGTGTTAACCTCTCTCTCTTTCTCTCTTCTCTCCCGCTAGCTCACCTGCGACTCACGCCGGTCTCTCAACGGTACGCCATCGTTTTCCGTAACGTTTCAATTCGATACGCGAGTCCGCATCGCTTCCTCGTTGTCCGCGCCGCATAGCGAAACACCGAATTTTTTGCGGGCCTCGATCACTTTGATCGGCGAGCGAGCGGACGTATCTCCCGGAGGTACTCGATGTACTCGGAAGCGATGGGCTAAGCTACCGCGCCGAGTGATTAAGCAACTCTGGATTAGACGTTACATTATCGATCTGACGCGAGAAGAAGGTACGGAGGAAGGGATATTAATTCTTCGACTGACAACATGACAAATTTCATGGGACTGGAGTAGGATAGGACGAGCAAAAATCCATATCCCTACTTTAAGGAAATTTATACAAAAATTACATTTGATAAATTTATCTATAATCTACAATTCAACATTTTTGGATGTCAAATTACTCGCTAGAAATTTTTTCCATATTTTGTGAAATGATTGACTCTGTTCCCTTTTATACTAGCAATGTACTTTTGTACTAGTCGCTTGTAGCTCTTACATCCCAATCAACCGGCTTAGCCTCTCTGCGTAAGAGAGAACGGAGCTCGCTTAGCACGTCGTTATTTCAGATGCAAGTGAGTTCGTTCATAGGCTTTTTTCCGCAATCACCTGTCTCGATTCCGAGGAGGCGAAGCAAACCTCCACCCTTTAATCGTCTCTAATGATTAGCTCTTTATGCGCACGTCGGAATTCGAATATGCTCGCGTGTGCACGCTACTTTGTGGCAATTGACAGGTTCTTAGATAGAGGCTTTCGATAACATTACGGACCCGTGTTTCTCTCTACTCGTCTGTGCACGAAGATCGATTAACGTGCCGCGACCAACGATGAGAACGATGATATTCCGATGAATTTGACGAAGTAACGTCCGGCGTGCACGCGTGTCTCTTCGTACGTTGCAAATACGATGATTCATTGCTCGAGGAATCGCCTATTCGCCTCACGAAGGATTCTCGCTGCGGATATATTAAATTTAAACGGCTTAGATAACTCTTAAATTTCTCTGACGATTACGCGTATGTAATGATACGTAATCGATCTAATCAACGATGAATAACTTTTTTATTTGAGGACATATACACAAGATTTATCAAAAGTTATTAACGCTTCGACATCTTCGCGGCGAAAAGAGCGCGACTTCAAATTTCGTAACGAATATCGCTGTCTATTTTCCGCCAGCGCGGATTATCTCGTACAACTGTGGATTTCTACTTTTCAACTCGATTCTTTCGAAATCCTCAGCTTCGCGGATTTTCCGTCTACCGCGGGTTTTAATACCTCCGCCGCAATCACGCGAGATCTTCGTAGTCTCCGCAGAATCAGCAGGAATTTTCGAGCCGCCGGCTATCGATGAACAATTTGCGTTATCCGCGGCTGAATAGTCGGAATTTTAAGCGCAATGCGCGGAATCTTGTGTGCCGGTTTCCACGTTCCGCATTTCGTATCAAGAGACTCTCCATCGGACTAGGTTAATCCGGTTGACTGCGATCGCGAAGAACCGAAGCGCAGGGAGAGAGGGAGAGAGAGAGAGAGAAAGAGAGAAACAGAAAGAGAGACTTATATCCGGAAGGCACACGAGGAGAGCTTCTCTACCATGTACATAGTATGGAGCATGCGAAACGAACGGCCATGTATCCGCGCATAAATGTGTCTCCTAGCGAGATCCGAGAATAGTGAACGTATACACCGTACGGTTCGTGCAGCATTCACGGGTTCAAGAACTAGATTCAGTGCCGATCAGAACAAACCGCGTACCCATAATTAATTGCTAAATCCTTCGCCACGGAACAAGATTAATTCAAACGCGGTTTGCTCGAAGGGAGCCTTGTTCCCTTTGTTTGAAATATTTACTTAATAAAATCATTTCCTAGTAACCAGTGGTTTTACCGGAATCTTTCATATTATTGCATAATAAATCTTTTATTTTTAATTTTAACTTGAATTAATTAATTATTTTACTTTCTGAATTACTGGAATTTTTCTATACTTTGTCTTATATATAAATTTAGATTATTTTAACTCGATGCATTATGTATAACGCAAAACGATTCGTATTACGATCTCTTTATATTTTGCGATTTACAAATAGTACAATTAAATAAAGAGGCATATAGTAAGCGAATAAAATAACTTTATGCTCAGTACAAAGTATGCGTGATTCACGCTACTTCAATTAAATGCCTTTAGTACAGGATATAATACAGCGGTTTCATTTGCTCGGCAGATATTTAACGCGCAATTTTAACATGGGTACGCGAACTGTCAAGAAATGCACGTGTGTATGTACATGTGTCTACTACGTGAAAATTGTTATAGCACGCGAAATGCAAATCAAGGTTAAAAAATACACCTGGTGTCAGACACACATGTACACATGTGTGTCAGTAAAAGTCACATGATTTATGTGATTTAAATTCGATAAAATAGGACGAAATTATGAATAATTAATTAGATATTAATTATTTTTTACATTGCACAATTTTTACGAGAGCACGTAATCAGTTGCTTTTTAAAGATATGCGCATTTGCGTTAAATGACGTAAGATAATAGGAAATTATAATATAAATTGTAATAACAAAATTAGATATAAAAAAAGTTTCTTTAAGGATTTTCTTTTGTATTTTTTGTTACTAATCATTCGCATTATGAATAATTCTTGTCTATTATGACAATTATTTGCATCATAAAAAATACGTAAACACGCGATGAATGTATTTAAAATTGATCATTTAAATGTTAGTAATACTTACTACATTCGAATGTTTGGTAGGAAACTTGGCTGGCTCGAACGGCCTTGTTTCTAGCGTACGCAAACTAGGAACGTAAAGTGGGACGTATCGCAGTTGCAGCTTTAATTATTCACTGGCCTGTGAATTTCGCCGTTTAAGCCGCCACTTTTTCAGCCCCGCGATGCACCTGCGCGATGCACAAGTTGCAAGTGCATCCCGTATATAGTAAACCGCGTTTACGCTATCTTAAGTGTAAGGCTCCCTCGATGTTACCGCAAGAGTTCGTATCGCGTGCATTAATCTTTATTGTATAAACTTCGTGTACCTATAATTTCATGTTGCAATTTGCTGCGTGAAGATGCATAAGTATAATCATGTCTTGTATTTCGTGGCAACATGTGCATTATGTATTTATGTGTACATGCTGTCTTTAAAACAAGACAGATAATATCGCTTCTTTTTGATTGTACAGCTCAAACGCTATTCTCTTATGTGACAATCCACTTAATTCGTATATTTCCATATTAAAGATATTTGAATATTATAGCACAACTTTAAATTTTTTAAATTCAATATTTAAGTGATGTGTTTTTTATGTTGATAAGAATAATTTGTTTTTCAATTTACTACATTAAAACTTGCATATAATTTATGCATATAATTTATGTTACGAAAATGAACGCAAATTAAAATATTTGGTATAAATAGATTCTGATAAAATGACGAATAATACATATAATCTTATCTTAATTGTATTCTCTAAAATTTATTGACGCGTGTTCTCATCGCAAGATCTCCGATCTCACGCACTTTGTATACGTGGCTCACTTTTTTTTTACTGTCTTCTCTCGTGATGTTAGGATAAATCTTCTAACGAGGTGGCGTTCCAACAATTAACCATTAACCGTTGTATCGCGATCTAACGTCAAAGTACTCGATGGAAATCATCCAGTCAGCGCGTCCCGCGTCTCGGCACGCCTCGGCAACGGTTTTCATTTCTCACGACGGACAAACGAGTGGCCGTCGAGTCGCGCGCTCGAAAGTCGCGAGTGCATCCATCCCGCGGGGATATAGAAATCCGCACCCACGCGCGATCTCAAACGCGGCTACGTGCTGGATACTCGGGACACTATGTGTATACCATGTACAATACATACGTGCGCACGTACACACACACACACACACACACACACACACACTTGCAGACGCGGCCAAGTGCGCCTCTGTACGTACTTGGTGCATGGTACCGCCGCGTTGCACGTATGTATGTAACACGGGCGCGTCTGTGTCGAGGGAGAGAAGACCTGGCAACTGGACTCCCCCCCGGGGGCCCACATAAATCAGAAACTCAGGTTCAGGCCTAGCCCGAAGCACGGCCAAGCCAGAAATTTAGATGCACCGGGTGTCCCCGAAGTAATTTCCCCGCGAGGCGAGTGAGTGGCCCATGGAATTGGGAATTAGGACGGCGCGCTCACCCCCGCGCTCTCTGCCTCGTCCTGCGCGCCGGAGTTTCGCACGATAATTTCAACGCGCCCTCGTTGCCGGCCGTAAATCAACCGGTGGGTTAGATACACCCGATAGAACCGTGTGCGGTGACGCTGCTAATTTTTAGCTAGATATCTCGTTATTTGTGCGCGCTGTGCGATAAATATTGCTAGCCCCATGCTAAACGTGGTGTACCTTCAGTGCTTATCTTATGATAATTAATTTGATCTCTGAATGGGTTCTCATTTGAAGACGATTAAACAGCCTGGAACTCTTTCTGGCGCGAAGAACTTCCTCCTTCGCTTAATTCTAATATTATTTGTAAATTAATGTAATCGTGTTCAATCAAAAATTATGTCGAAGCGAGAAATATGCTCATGTCTTTATCTTGCTGTACAGAAGAGATTGCTCGTCGAACATGTCCAACCAGTTCTCACATTCGCTCGGCTTTCCTGCGTAATTTCGCTCTCATCCGTATTTTACGCCTGGCGTTTCGTAATTTTGTTCTAACCGCAGGTCGCGATATCGAGATGTTCGGTACGGCGGCGATCTCCATCTCGATTTCACGCGGCATTGATCGGTGAACGAGAGAATGAGCGTTGCGGATTTAACACCGTAGTAAAAGAAAAGCGGCTCTTTCAGTGTGTCGAAAGACACTTTCGTGAGGTGGTCAATGATGCTCAATGCGTGTCGTGCGTTATCGATATTTGCGGATATCTAATATTCATGTTTTCTAGTACGTTGCACACGCGATTTAATGCAATTCTGTAGTCCGTGACGGACAGGTATCGCGTTTTACACACTCGATTTTCATACATGTTCACGTGCTACGAAGTAATAACTAAAAGTAATTGGAATTTTTATACAAAAAGCGTACTCTGCAAGGGACATAAGTTTCATTTCATAACGTCGATTCGAGTCGCTGTGCAATTCCATTAAAATCGATTAAATCCATCGTAGCAGAGGAAACGTGGAGATTGGACTACCCGAGAGAACTCGAAAGAAGTTTCAGCGTTCTCTGAATTATTGATTATTGACTACGTAAATTTTCCTCAGCGATCTCCCGCGCGAGCGATATCTCGCTACGGTGCGAACGAGTTCTGCGAACGCGTAACATCCGAGGAATAAACGCGGACACGTGCATTCGCGGAATATATCCCGTACCCGAAGGAAACGGGATGCACATACACACTCTGCTCTTGCCATAATGCACGGTTGCACCGCTGCACCCATCCTCGCCGCCCATCCTCTTCGCGATAGCTTATACCGTTACATTATCGTCGGTATTGCCAATAAATGCAATTGTCTTGGCTCGTGACTTCGTTGCCCTATCGCATATCGTTAATTCGCGTAGTACCTACCGGAACAATCTTTATTCTCTCTTACCGCCGTCATTGTTGTACCGCGATGGAGCTTCAAGATTGATTAAGCTCTCCCTGGGAATCGATCATCAAATTCATTGCGTGTTCATTTAAAATTCTTTTTATCTTTTTGAGCAAATTCCTCGGCAAACAATATTGAAAATAATTCTGCATTCATCGGCTTTATCAAAAATTTTTGTTAAAGCAGTTTTCCTTCCTTCGAAAGTTATCGAGCGAATACTCGATGAAGATCAACAAATACACGCGTACAGTTTTATGTAAAGATTTTATTAGTTTGTTTCCTTTTCATGTCTTTCCTATTACATATAAATACTTAATGATGCAAACATGTTAAAAATAGAAATTACGAAATGTGCAGTATACTCGCTGTGTTGACTGTCGCTTGAACTGTAATTTTCATTTATTCACTTATTTTAAAAAATCATGATCATTTGCTAGGCTCAGTCATTAATATCCTTCTCTAATATTGCTTAAACATTATCGAAGTTTACACGACTACATTGAATTTATGAAATTTCCGATAATACATTTAAGCAAAAGTACGTTCAACAAATTTATTTGTGGGAAATAGTAGTTTAATTACAAGGGTGAATCGCGGTTACCTGCAATATTAACAGGACACTCTTGGAGGAGAGTCCGTCATCGGGATCGAAGGGCTCGCTCGATTTTTTCGTGCGTGACTTTCGATTTCGACCGGCGCGGCGGCGCGCGGTCGAACGCGGGGACGCGGGGGGGAAAAAGAAAGAAAAGGAGAGGCAGGAGACCCGGAAGGCCATCTCATCTTCCGCGAATTTGCCGGGCCACTGACTTCTACGTTCGTTGCATAACGCACCTCCTCCTGTCGGCGGCGGGCAACGTCGTCGCCCGTCGTCGCGGATGAGAGCCGCTGAATCGTGGTGTACCGGTTGTTCCACTCGTGGAATGCGGACCGGCGCGCTGTGTGCGTGTCCACACCGGCTATGTGCATAGACATTATACACACACACACATACACAGGGGGGCGCATACAAACAAATGCATAGTGCTGTAAGCTATTCCCGCGGTACCCCCGTCTACGGCCGATCCGACTTTTGTTTAATCCATTAAGTGCCATTGTCGCATTTTTGTCGCGAGAGCTTTGCGCTCGCGAACAAGATAATCTCGCCGACAGACAATCCTTCGAACGCTACCTGGCTTTATTTTCACGTCGCGGATGCATACGTCGTAATTAGAAACGCAAATCAGTGCCCGTGTGCCGCGGGGTTATTACGCTGCTGCGCATATGTGCTCGTGTGCCCACACGTACGTTCATACGGGCGGGCGAAAGGGACGGCAGCGTGTGCGTCTTTCACGTGTGCCGCGGACGCAAATATTGTTATTATTGTTTACGACCGAAGAGGAGGTGCATCTCTGCGCGCACGGTGCGCGCCGTTCGGTTCTAACTCACGTTAAGAAAGCATTGTTTGCATTTCATTGCCTATGCGCCTTTGCGTAACCGCAATACACCGCTGTACACAGGCCGGCAGCCGGCTACGACGATCCTTAATTCTGAACGACGGAGCATGAGTCGCGAATATGGAGACGGATTTTTTTTGAAAAGAAAAGAATATCTTGTCTTCGCGAGAAGATAACCATGGTAAACTGTGATTGATTAATTTCCCCAGACGTAAAATAAAATTTATACTAACGTTCCTGTTATAATATTACATATTATTCCAAATAAGAATTTCAGATATATTTAAAGTTCTGTATGGATATCGAATACAATTTTTGAATTTTTCTAAAATCAAGTAAACGAGCGTGAATAAACGAATGAACTTGGTTCAGTGGATGCGACTGGAGCAAATTTAATTGTTTTACGTTTGCTCGATTGCTAGGATTTAGTTCAAGAGAAAATAGAAGTTATCTAAAAATGTAACAGTGACTTTGATAGAAATTTCAGATAGAAGTTTCGAAATTTTATCGCTTTTATAAACGAAGTGCAAAGAATAGAATGCGAGTTATTAATAGCAAGATTTTTACCGAAATAAAAAGGCAGAGACGGAGTATGTACGTAAAGAAAAAATTTATCTTTACGAAAATTTAAGAAATATGAAGAGCATCTCGGATTGCAAGGAGAAATTTTCGTAAAATTCTATACAATTCCACTCTCTCTCTCTCTCTCTCTCTGCACACATTATTAAATCGATACAACCGGTCTGATTACGACATAGAGCGACGATTCGATTACCTCGCTCGTAATGCTCGCATGAATTTTCTAGCGTGCATTAATCAAGGGTAATGTCGCAATCTGTCTTGCGGTTAGAACTTTTTTCGATTGGCCGCTCCGCACGGGTACTCTCTTAATAGACACATTAACTTTGTGCCGGTAATCGACGATGGAAATTAAATCTTATGTTCCAGTTATAAATCACCCGAGTAACGTGTCCTCGAGCGCTAAATAAAGGACGCGATTATTCATCCGATGAAGCTCGAGCAAGAAGTATCGAGTAGCGCCGTAATCGATGAATCTCGTGCATGGAATATTCATAAATGCGTCTCGCAAACTTTAATTGATTCGCTCGAATTATCGCGTCTAACATCATGTCGTTTATTATCGATATCGATTGATTGGTGTATAGACTTTTGTGTGTTTTTTTTTTATATTATTTGATGGGGAAATTTCACGTTTGGGTGCAGCTGCAAGTATTTAAAAACGTTTATTTCAAATCTTTTTTATTATTTTATTAATAAACTTTTTTGCCTATAATATGCGATACACTTCGCTCATTGTTCGCTTACTTGTTATTTAATATTTGAATTTTATTAATTTTACTGTAATAATTTATTATTTGCCTTCTCGTCATCGGAACTTATCAGTGATTTTAGCGCAAAATTCTGATCGAATAACGCAGAATGACGATGTTATTTATACATAGGTACTTACAAACAATCGAAGGAAGTCGTATCTCATAAATATTACGGCGGCGAAACAGTCAGTTGCAGCCACTGTATGCAAATTTGCCCGCTGCATATTTCTATTGACGCTACGTTCCAATCGAGCAACCGATATAAAAACAATCCTCGACTAACTATGCTGATCTTGGCACATCAAAGATTTTCGATGTATTTTACAATTGCTTTAAAAATAGTATTATTTTGATATGTTAAGATTTTTTATTTAAATCTGTTATATTATCTATTAAATGTGTAGCAAATCAATTATATAAATACAAATGTGAATTAATATAATAAATATAAACAAAATTTTTGTTCCTTGTTTATATCTTTCTGAGTATTAATGAAGTGTTAATTTATTGAATCAATAATGCAGAAATAATATATGAAATCATATAAAAGTAAACATGAAGTGGGATATCAGATATACGAAGAAACGAGTTTTACCAGGTGCACGAGCGACATAAAGTGACGGATTTAAGATGATTTCAACGATTTGTACTATAAAGATGAGGTGAAGAGGTAACTAAATAAAGGGATAATCAACGAGTTCAGTGCAGCTTGCGACTTTTGACACACGGGTATTTTTGTTTGTAAATTTACGATTTCCTCGAAATCCGTAAAGGCGGAAGGAATTTAATTTACATATTCAGCAGGGAGTCCACGTCGTAACCTTTAATCCCTGAATATTTTTATCGTGAATTTTCTTATGCTCTTTTGTTTCGAGTTTTTCAATAATGGTACGTTTATTTTGTGTGAAAGTGCTCATGCTCTAAAATGACTCAATTTAAAAAAATTAAAAACTTGAAATTTATTAATTATGTACGATAATTATACCTATATTTGATAATATGATAAAATTGATATAATAATAAAACCAAAGTGCGCATATGATTGTAATTACGAAAACGCGTTAGTTAAATTGCTAAATTTTATTATCGTTAATTAAGTGGATAAAAATTCTCGGCGAATGAAAAGTTACTAATTAACGCAGTGGACTTTTGCACCTGTTTTTAAAACAGCTGCGTTATCTTTTTTGTGAGGGAAAATATAAAATATATTAAACTTACAATCTTTATGAGAGCCTCGAGATTGTTGACTTCCCACGTCATTGTAGCAAATCGACAAAAACTTCTGAATGATTTAAGAAATATATAAATGTCACGATAAGACGTTCTTAAATATATACAATCAGCGATAAGTATATTACAGATACAATCGTGCGCGTCGAAAAATATCGAAGGGACCATTCATCGCCGATATTTTTCTCATGGGTGATAGCCAGATTTGAGATGAATGATACACAATCTCGCTTATCGCACCCTCGTTTGCGCGACCCTCGTAACTCGTTCAGTCGCTATTCGTCTTTTTTTTTCATCACGAGTTCTACATATTACACTAATCACTGATAATATAACTGAATTTCAAGTTCTATATATATATATATATATATATATACTACAGTTTTTTACGATTTAAAAAGATGTGTACAATAACATAGTAAAAATATTTCTGTATCGCATAACTCATTAATGTTTTAATGAGTCGCCTTTATATTATACAAAGACTTGCCTCGATTTTCTCGAATCTTTTTTAATCCGATGTATTTGCTCTTTCAGCAGCACGGAGCACGTGATAGCAGCGCGATAGTTGCACGGTCGAAGAGGCGGAAGTACCCGTTGACCATGGCGGCGGGAACGTGCCAATTCGCCTGAGAGGACAGTATCCACAGAAATCCGCAAGGTGAGTCCTTCTCCGGGTCCCCTATGCTTCCGAGCCCGCGACGTTATTAAGATTTCAAAAGATACGGGAAATAAATTAAGCGAGTAAACGGACGGAAACCGGTGAGGCGAGCTCCGAGATAAATCGAGTGGCGGAAGACGAAGACCTATAGAGAGATAAGAGGGAAGGGAGAGCAGGTCGCGTTTTTCAGAATCGCTCCGAAGTCTCAGCGTCTATCCCAGCCGATAGCTTCCAATAGCGAACTAAGATAAGCGCAGCGGTGCCGCTTCGTGAAGACACCGAGCCTGACCAAAGGGAAAAAGAAAGCGGACTTCCGCGATTAAGATGTGCAACGAGGCACCCGTGAATTCCGTCTAGATACATATCAGATTTGGCATTGTCACCGTCGATAATCTGCTCGTTCTTTTTTCGTGAAGAATACGCCGAATGGAGATGTTAACTCCCAAATATATTCCGCGTGGAAAGAGATATATACAGATACGGCGTAAATGATCACCTTTCTCTTGCTTTCAGACGGATTTAGAAATTTAACAATTAATTGTTTATAAGAGTAAAAGAGCGTCTCACATATAGTTCTTTTATTTTTCCTTATAATGAACAAAATCGAATGAGTTCAAAATTGCTTATTCGAGAATTGAATTGACTGATGCGAATATTTAAGAATTATTGATTTTTTTGCCGAAGATAATGAAGTGTTATTTATAGAGATCTTGAACAATGAAGATTGAAGTACCGCGTTGATCGAGTCAAAGTATCGATAATGGACATTTTATTGCTTGATCGAATTGTATTCTTAAATTCGCGTGAGCGTGTTCAGAATGAAGATACATGAAGACACGTAAAAGTAGCGACTAAGCATATAACATACTTTGTTTTTCTACTATGTTTTTCGAGATTTAAATACGCCTCGCAAGTATTTTTACGACGGAAATTTGGCGCTTTATTGCGTACATTTAATATTTCAATATTATTTCCATGCGACTACGGCGATTAGCGACTACAAATCTACATTAAAGTCACATAAATTGAAAAACAAAAAGATTATTCTACGGTTTAAGTATATCGCGAAGCAACTCTATCACTATACACGCAGCTTGAACGTCGACATGTAAGAATAATAATTGATTATTGAGTATCTTGACATTCGCACGCGGCATGAAAGATTATGTCGGAGCAGTTCTTTGTTGGACTCGCAGGAAACACGAGTGAAGCTGATAATTTACACATTAAATTAAGCGAGAGAATGTTTTTCTTAGATACTGTTCAGGAAGTTAAATTACACTAAATGAAGTGAGTGTCAATATCTCTGCTTGAAAGTGGATTAATTATAAAGAGAATATGTCTAATTTGAATACAATCTGTCCAAATATTTGCACTTTTTCACGTTCAGTTGAATTGCATCGTGGTCGGATGTCAGACATATGTATAATACTTGTTATCTTTATATTTTCTTTCGAGACTGATTCAAAATTCTTATCTATTAAATGGAATTACAAATGAAAGAATATTTTTTTATGTATTTTTCTAAAAAAATGACAATTAAAGATTGCTATGTAAATTATTAATTAAATTATTATTAAATAAATATTAACAAGAGTAACTGCATTCGGTTATATACGTGCGTTATCCATCTGTTGAAGGTTTTATTTAATCTCGTCGTGATATAATATTTTAAAAGAGCTTCCTGGGTGTAAGTCCCGTGGTCCTTAGACCATCGACCATGGGTAACCTTCCACGGTATGCATGGGCCTCGTTTATCGCGAGGCCGTAACTTATGCGTCACCCGTTATCTGGGCGCGCTTATTATGCATGTTATCGTCTCCCCCTTCGACGAAGGGAGAGCCATAAATTTAATAGTCCCCGGTGTGCGGAGGAATCTTCCTCCTTCGGCATGAAAATCTAAATTGACCCTGTGGGACTCGATTTCTCGCTCTTGTTCTTGTCTCTCGAATTTCATAATGTCTTTTAAGCTTATTCGTGTATGACATAAATATCTATTATATTCATTATATATCAATGCAGATAAAATATGTTTTTTTTTTTTTTTTTTTTTTTTTTTTTT
>VBVQ01001140.1:17099-39629 GCA_011636635.1 Tetramorium simillimum
TTTTTTTAGAAAAATTTCATCTAATTCGTCAGATTTTATGC
The DNA here is from genome assembly GCA_011636635.1 of Tetramorium simillimum. NCBI lineage: Eukaryota > Metazoa > Arthropoda > Insecta > Hymenoptera > Formicidae > Tetramorium > Tetramorium simillimum. The sequence goes on from VBVQ01001140.1 coordinate 17,141, forward strand.
AGTATTTTTAATTTCACTCATAATTTCGTTTTATTTGACATTTTTGATTATCGCAAAGTATTCTTTGCCTAGATACATTAATTTAATTATCTTGAACAATTGCTCGCCGTTAAAAATTATTATTGCATTAAAAATAATTTTTCACGATAAACAGAAATGTTTCAACCTACATGCGTGTGTCTGTGTGTGTGTGTGTGTGTGACGGCTTGTCGGCAAAACTATAGTTATCATGCTCCATTATTTGCAACAGGGGAGCAGTTCAGCCTCCGTCAGACAGTGGAAAATTTCGCGCCGATCGCGAGTCGTATCGCGGAGAGGAAAACAGATAAATTGCGTGCAGCAGCGACGCTGTGTTTACGCGGAACACGAGGAAGCAAAATAAGAAATCGACCGAGAAATCAAATCGTCCGTCGCGATAACGACGATTCCGGGCAACGAGCCCGACGTCATCGGTCGGACCGTCTTATCGTCGACAGAATTCTTGGCTGTTGTGAATGATACAGCGATCGATTTTTTATTGCCTGCACATGTTTCCGGTAATCGCGATTTCTCAACCCTTTGATGTTGTTTTAAACCCAATTCTTTCTACTTCGAGTATCTCTACTTCTACTTCGAGTAAATCTCTCAAGATATATTTTAATATACTTTTATACGACGCCTATATTGTCGTCATGTATCCTGATTTAACTTGTTTTGTACAAAGTACTTCAAGTTCAGCATATCCTCTTCAAACTATGAATTTTTAATGAATACAAAATTGATTTTATTACAGATGTTATCTGGAAAATTATTGAAAATAATTTTAAAAAATTTTGAAATTAATCTGAAAGCATTACAATTTCACATTAATTTTGCAATAATTTAATAAAAATTAAATGAAAAATATTTGTACCTGTACACTGATTTATCATACTAATATTTCCTACCTTTTCTAGCTATATTTTCATATAAGAACTTTTAGACTAATTTGAAGTAATTTTTCTTCGAACCTAACGATGTAAAATATTTCCTTGTTATAGAAAATAGAAAAACCAAGAAACTTTTTAAATTCAGGGATAAAAATAGATAAATATCATTCTTCATATAATTTTAAATTACGCTTTGCTTAATAAAAATATTTTAATATTTAAAAAAACTTAATGTTAAATTGAAAGCTACTAATGAGAAATGTTACGATGTATCTAGAATATCTTGTATAGCGAGGTATCACAGCAAGAACGAAGCTGTCTTTTTGCATGTCACGTCATTGCATGTCATAAATCGATGCAAAGTGACCAATAAAACCGTAGCGGCCACATACGTCGCCCACATGCACCGGTAATGGACACGTGCGTTTTTCTAATTACCTGTACTCAAATCGCCCTAATCGCTCCCCGTCAGCCTGAACGCACTTGCTTCCTCGCCGTCTTTCTTTCTTCGTCTGGGTGGCACAGGCGATTTGCCACGTGAATTAAACTAATAACGTAAATAGCCTTGAATCGCGCCTTCTCTCTGCAAGTCCAAGGTTCTCCTCGTAAAATTCGATTTTTTAATCGAAACCATTAATATTTTTTATTCGTTCGTCGTTTGTACTATCGCTTTATCACTTTATTGCTTTATCGGATGTAAAAAGAAAATATCAGAAGCTCTTAATTCAAATTATCGCAATTATTCTTTCTAAAAGGCAGAGAATAGGAATTGAATGAAATTATGTCGTAAATAATTTGCTATGTAGTGTTAAAAAATATTTTAATATGGAAACACAGTTTTATCAAGATCTTATCTCTCATATATTTTTATTACCGCGCAATCGCGAAAGTTCTCCGCAGAAAAGTCTTTCCATCGCGCGCAGGAATGCAAAAGATCGATAAATGATGAAAGACAGGGGCCCATTGATGCTGGAACGTGTGCCCACCGACGAAAAAGGAAGTTTACCAGACCGATGCCAGGTCGAACGGATAAAGGCATTATTGTCGATTGTCCGTTCACAGAAAGATCGGCGAGTTATACCCGTTCGTATAAAAACGCAACGAGCGATTTCCGTTGATCGAACTGGCGAACGATACCAGGTTTCAAATGCAAGTCAATTTATTGATTATACAATGCACACACATACACACACAAAATATGAAGCAATTCATCTCAACCGAATACTTTTGCCTAACGATCTCTAAATGTCGACGATCGGGTCGCGGTGACCATACGTCGTGTCCGGTCCGGCGTACGCGCGCTCGGTGATTAATTAACCAGTTTAATTAGACGTCTAATTACCACCAGATACGGATCTCCATCGGGATAATCAGGCTCGAGGACTGCGAGGACCGTGAGACGACGTGTACGTATTATATATGGCATAATGATGCCCGATACCGGGGCTCTCGGTTACATCCACCCGCGGCTGTATCCTCGTGTTTCGAGACACTGGAGAAGACGTCATTTTAATGCGCATTAGAGTTGCCGCAGCGTCCTCGTGCGCGGCCATTATTCGCATCCTAATGAACATGAAATCTCCGTGGCGCTACCAACGCGCCTCGGCCAGAAAAGAGCGTTTAAATCGAAGCGGTCTTTAATCCTTTCAGGACGATCTTTTTTCTCCAGCGTAGGATTACTTAATACACGTACACGGGACACTTTCGATTTTTATTTCGACGATAAATTAAACGCACAGGTTCAATCTTTACGACTGGTTGTCTTAAGTCGAAACATGTCTGGAGGACATTTATAAGTTTCGCATTCTCTGCTGAGCAATGGAGCACGGCATCCAGAAAAGATGCCCGTGACTCTCGCGGCGCGGCTGCTCTCGGCGATACAAACTCTATCTTCGAAGCCGCCGGCGGAATCGCCGGCCATTAGAATACCAACATTGCGTGGAAAGAGGGTGAGGCATCCGTTTAATGGCTCTTTTGCACGCTTAAATAAATAACTGCGCCACAATCGCACAGAATGTAATTATGCCCGCGTGTGTGTGCGCGCGCGCGCGTGTACAAGTGGATGCGTGCCGTGCGTGCATGCGTGCGCGCGTATACGCGCCTAGAGTGCATTCTGCGAGTAATCGTCGCGCGAAGAAGGTAGAAGAGGGAAGAAGAAACGGGCGAGACGGGGCTCTCTGGTATGCCCAGGTCTGTAAAATTACGGGGATCGCGGATAAATCGCCGTTTGTTTGCTGTCAGTCGTAGATTCGCTCGCGTTTACGCCTCTCGCATGTATCCCCCTCATAAACCGACGGGGATGCGTGTCGGTGGATCGACGGGTGTAAAAACGACGATCGTCCAGTCGTGAATTTCAGACGATCCGTCCAAATTTGTGAGAGGCAAATAAAACCCGACGGATGAACCTTTGCGGATTAAAATCCGCTTAGAACCGCCGCGCCGGATGAAGTCGCGATCGCGCTCGCTAAAGCGAGACGCTAAAAATAGACGGGGAGGCGGCATTAAACGAAATCGAAAGGCGGAAAAAAAATGAAAGTTCGCTCGGACGTATCGGTTCTCCATCGGCCGCTGATCGACCCGTGCAAAAGCATCATGAATTACCGCGGCGGTACGCTAACTCACCCCCTCCTGCGGACTCCTCCACTTTCCCTCCCCCGACCCCTGCTTTCGATAGCGTTGCATTATGAAATAGCGTGCAACAAAGTTGCGCGGCGCGCTGCACCGCCATTACCGCTAATTCCTTAAGTGAGCGATGCCCCGCTCGATCGGGGCTTTTTCGTTGATCCTTTTGGAGAGTCTCCGCTCTCTCGAAGAGCCGGCCTCGTGAACGCCGATACGCGGTTATTAAAGGTCGATCTACTACCCGGCTCATCGATATCCACCGTCTCCCTGCCCCTCCCCCTCACCCTCCCCTTTACTGCTCGAGACGCCCGTCCGTTGCCGATTTATTCGAATTCCACTCTGATTTTAATTACCCTCGCTTTTCCCGCTCTCGGATCGAAGAGATACTCCCGGTCGATCGCAATTAATCCGCGCGAATGTACCACTGCAGCTCTCTCTCGCGGCGATTTATTTCTCGTCGTGATTCTCCGCCTTCATTTCCGCCAATTTAATTGGCCTCGACCTCCTCGTTCCCTTTAGTCGTAACATATTTCTGCGAGAATTTGATATATCTTCGTTTGATAAGCGGAATCGGATTCTTATTTTCAATCGAACGGATCGTAATTGCAAACGGATATGATAAAGTCATCGTCGATTCGTCAGGATCGTTTCGTGCGACCGTCGTTATCTTTCGTTATACGTTTTTTAAAATTAAATAATATTCTTATCGCCTTTCTAATTGAATCGTAAATCGAAGCTATTTTCCTTCCTCGATTCACGTGGCGGGAACGTCGCGAAGAAATCCCAAACATTTTCGGGATTCCCTTGGCGACTGGATACTGAATACGCGGAATCCCGCGTATCCCGAGCCGCGCCGCCACGGCCTCTTAGAAAGGCCAATAATTAAGGTAATGGCTACTTTTCAAGTGGATTTCCGTGTGGCTCGATCCGAGCGGCCTCCTCCCGGTCGATTACGGTCACGAAGGGCCCCGCCATTTTGCTCTCAGACCTCTTTCTGTCCTCTCTTTACCTTCTTTGTATCCCGACCGGGAATAGCTTCCTCTCGTCTAACTCCTCTGTCCACCCCCTCCCCCTCAATAATTGTGTATACTCATCGCTGATTTTCGATCGATCAATATCGCCGTAATTCCATCCGCTCTTCTGTCGCCCCGGCGATTTTAAATCACGACTTGCGATTAATCGTGACGCGGATGAAATAATCTAATGTAAGTGAGAAAATTGGAGGTGCCAATATTTCATCGAACATCAGAAAATTTTCTTTTAATTGCGTTGTATCGATATTCCAGCTTCTAGCTATTAAGATTAATTTAAAAATATATTATTTTATGATTTAAAACATTATCGAAGCATTATAAATGTTAATTCTTATTTAAATACTAATTACTATTTAAATATCGACAAAAGAACATTACTTATTTTACACTCTTCTCCGAATTATTTACATTCAATATGGATTTCGACAGTATTTTGCGACACTTTTTAGCAATTTAGATAAATGATTGAATTACAACGAGAAAGATTGTAAATTGTTTTCGAATACTCGCGAAGTCAGATAAGTTCATTTTCAAACTAACAATAAGAGTAATACCGTTCGTGTACATCTCAGAGGCTTGATAAAATTCTTCGGCTGAATGAGAAGAACGAAATTTGATTATTCGCGTTCTGGTCGATATATCGCAAGCTTTCTGCGAAATCGATGTTTACGCGACTTTTTTCTTTAACCGCAAAGAACCGATTTATCGAAGCCAGTGAGTCGTCTTAACGGAATTGTATATCTCGATCCTAGGCTCCGCGGTGCTTATCTCTGCTCCAGATACTTGTAAGAAGACATTTATGCCCGACACTATCTCAATGACTTTGCTTTCTCGATGTTTGTATCGCTCTCGTTTACATCGCATATGTATGTATTATCTTCCGATGGTGCGAAGTAAAAAGTCCAGCGCTAAATCAATCGAGACGTTCAAAATAAGTGCTCTCGTTGGAATCGCTCGCATTATAATCTAGAGTTGGTTTTTCGTTTTCCGCGACTTTTTCTTAATTTCGAAAGTCATAATCGCTCGAATTAATAATAATTAAGTGCCAAAAATTAAGAAGTGTGAAGATTTATGAAGTAGGAATCATTGAATTTTATTTTATCTTTTAATTTTAGCGCAAAGAGAGAAGCGTATTTCTATGAAAATCTTACTGTTATTTTCTACAATAAAAAAGTGGAGTATAAGAGAATCTGACGAACTTAAAAGCAAATGTCTCGTCGTATAAAACGATACAATTCCGACGATATGACACTGATCATATGAAATTTGGTCTCATGTATTGAAAGTAAACGCCCAGAAAATGACGAGAGAGAGAGAGACAACGACAACTACGACGACGAGGACGAGGACGACGCAGAAATTCTACCGGCGTGGCCGGCAATCTGATACAATGGATTTTGAAGAGTGTAATTTTCGTCGGCACACAACAATGGCCATGCCTACCTACCTACCGCGCCGTATAATCTCATCGTCCGCGCGCGGTTTTAATTTTCCGCGCGTCATGGGAATCCTCGCTCTCGCGACTCGGCGGAGTGCTCGAGTCTCTCGTAGTCCTCGTCGCGAGCGAAAAACCGCATTTTTTTCTCAATTTCAGGAAGTTTTAATGAGCAGAGAAATCTCATTTTTAATCATTATTCTATAACAACGGTCACTCTATATCCAGTTGTACTGAAACATCGAATTTTAATGATATTAAACACATTTTCTTTTTCAAAATATTCAGAATAGTGAGTAATTCATATGACAGATAAAGATCAATTGTTAAACAATATTGATCAAACATTTTAATTAAGAATTTAAGTTAAATATATCATGGACTCTTTTTTTTACATAACTTTGCACCATCAGGAGCAAATAATTTTTCCTATGATTTTATCTTCTTGATAAAAATTGTTATTATATATGAACATACATCGCAATGTGACATGTATTAATATATAATTTTAACTAATATTAATATTATATTAATTTAATTATAAAATTTTATTTAATGTTAAACCTTTCACGCACATCTTTAACTAAAGCACGAAGTAAAGTAAATTAAATTTGATGTACAATTTTCTTTTTCAAAATTGAAAATAGCTTGAGATGAAAAGAATCGAGCAGATTTGCCTGTTGTTCACTTTTCAAATCGGCTCTCAGTATCCGGTATCTATTCCAAGCTTCGCTTCGAACGCGATAAATTCAGTTCGCACGTTTACACGGAAAAGTACGGCCGGCATTAATCAGCGACGGCGAGTACCGAGTGTTAAAAGCCGTCGGAGAGGGTTAATACCTCCGTCCCTCCCTCACGGCCAAAGAAATACTGCTCGACATCGCGTGGTGAGACGAGGCGAGGCGCGGCGAGGCGAAGCCGAGCAGGGTGAGAGCGCGGCGGTCCTCTTGATCGTCGATCAAATCGATCCCCGCCGTAAATCGTCCCGGGATCGATCCGGGGAACGAGGGGGCGTTCCGGCGAAAGACTTGCTCCGCTTCTCCGTCCGATATCGAACGGGCACCGCGATTCGTTCCGACGAGGATCGCGGAAGATCCGCGCCCGAGATCGCGCCTTAATCTGATGTAAAGGCATTTCTTTCCCGAGACCCGCCCGTCCGTCTGTCGATCCGTCCGTAAGATCTCGTCGATAGCATTCCCTACGCGCCTAATCCCGCCGTGTCGAGATGATATCGCGTCCTCGAGGTCGTCCTCCGTCCGCGTTGTTCGCGGCTCTCTCGAGGGTGGCTGATGTCTCCGGGTGGAGATCTCCGATCCCTCGATCAGTCGCGATTACACTCGGAAGGGGGGCTGTCGTTCACGCTGTCACGACACTCGTTTATACTCGTTTATAGCTTTGTAAAATTGACACCCAGAACTGTGAATTTTTTTAAATTGATATGTCATTTAATTGTCCATAAATAATCACTTTTGTTTACCTTGCAAAACAATTAAAAATTAAAAAATGTCATTAGCATCTCTAAATGCGTCTTTTTGAGTTATAAAAAAATAATTATTTATAGACAAATGTGAACAAATTGTGGACAATCAAACGTCGAATCAATTTTATAAAAATTCGCATTTCAGGATGCCAACTTTATAGAACTTAAGAGGACTTCTCGCGTGGCAACCGGTCTTGCAAAGGGTGAATCTTTTAACTCCTTGATATTTGAAACGCGCCTTAACAGGATAAATTTTTATCTTAATAGTTTTGTGTATTCTTATATGTGGAACTTAAATTCTTGCATTTATGAATTCACGTAGGCTGTTTTCCAAGTGTTATTGACGTCACGCTGTGTAAAAGGTACGTCGCTTATTCCGAGCGATTTTATCGCGTGGCTCGAATCGAACAAATACGAAATAAGTTTAAAAGGGGAAGGAAATTAACATAGGCTTAGGTAGACTAATGACTATAGCGGCGCGATGCCACCGTTCAGATAACTAGAAAGGAGAACGTGACTTCGTATATATTTGAATGGATTATTTCAAGGAGAGAGCATAAGTCAGCGCTTTAGAAATAAACTAGCGTAAAGGGGTGGAAGAAAGCACTTCATTGCTTTCACGTTCAATGCCTAAATTGAATTGTAATCAGTAAATTAAAATTCTATCGGCGTTTAACGAACGAAAAAATAAAATTATAGCACTTTGCGATGATCGTCGAACCAAACTCATCTTTTGTCTCATTTTAAGTATCAATGAAGATTAGAGTTAGTTGAAGTTAATTGAAGATATTTCCCTTGAAAATCTTTCTTTAGCTACGATATAAAAAGAGTAGGAGCAAATAATGAGCCTAAGATTAGAATTAAACGCCGCCGGTAAAATCGACTCCAAACGTTCAGTCGCAGAGGATAATTTTTTTTTCTATTCAGACCATAAGTTTCGTTCGAGAATTTTATCTATCTCATTCTATCACCGCGTGGAGTTGGTATTTATATCCTTTTTTTATTCTCATTCTATACGCGATCTATAGTCCAGATTGAATCTGCAGCTGCTTATTCAAGTTGTTCAGGTATCTCTCGCTTCTCATTGTAAAAATGTATATACGCAAGTTGACTCTTCATATACATATCTATATATATTCAGATGCTATCGTACTGCCCGCTTCTCCACTCGGTCGCTTTTTCATGGGAAGAAAAGATTTTCAATACCCAGTCATCCATAATTATACTCGGAAAGTTTCCAACGTTCACAGCACCGTGGAATAATCCAGATCTTATTTCATTAAGTTTCCTATTTCAAGATCTGTGTAAATAATTTGCAGTATAAATTTGTAAAATAAATATAAATGTACCTTTATTCAATAATTATTATAGCTATTCTTTAATTTGTTGTATTTAACGTTTATCATCTGCTATCTTTTTCCGCTTATGAATTAATACTTGAAAATTTTAATATCACGTACAATCTTTAATTGCTTAGGCTAATGAACAATGGCACTCTGCGTGAAAATTTGATTTACAGTGATCTAAAGTTTTTAACTACCCCGTAAACCTGCTCTCACGAAACCCTGCACGAGTCGGTCGGCGCAAGCAGAAAGAGTTTAAAAAAAAAAGGGAGAGGAAAAAAAGAAAAGTGGAGCCGTGGCGATTTCGATTCCTAAGCCCTGCCGACAGAGCCAAACATGTTATTTTCTCGTTCGCGGTGCCCCGATATCCGATCGATCAGCCGGCCCCGATTGGTCCCTCTCGGTTTTTAACCCGTCCCACCGCATCCACGAAGCCGTCCAATCGCCGCGCCGGCTGATAACAGAGGCCATAATTAACGCGACTTGTTAATGAGCGCCGGGACAGTCGACGACGACTGAATGAAAACTGCGCGGACGAATTTAGTCGCGGCTCGGCTAGAACTTGAATCGGCGCTCGTGAGATCGAGATTATCCTGCCGATTGACTGCATCTCTCGATAAACCGGAAGTGATTGCGCGTTCAAAACATCCAGCAGAAACGCCGAAATCCGGGATTACGGAACGCCGCGTTCGCGTCGAGAGTGGTTGAGTGTAAATCGCATTAAGATGTACTGCATGATTTGCGATTCTTAATCTCGAGTACCGAGGGAGATCAGCGTGACTTAAAATCACGATAAATCCGAGATGCTTCTTGAGATGAGAACGCTCATGTAATGTACGATGGAAGACGAGAATTTGTGAGTTCGAGAACATTGCGTGACAGATACTTTGAATCTCGAAAAAAATCGACTGATAAACTGACAAAAGAGTGAGATAGAAACTCGTTGAAATTTTTTTTTATGAAGTGCTTGTAGATTTTCGATAAAGAAACGTCCCGATAACTTATTGTTAGTGTAACAAGAACTGTACGTTTGGATAAAGAGACGTATATTTCTGCTCGAAAGATATATCAAGTGCTCTTTATATCTTTTGCATCTAATTGCTACGGATAGATTTTATTAGAAGAAAATCCATTAAAAAACGTAAGGTGAGTTCTCAGCGCGTAGAATGAAATACGCAAATTTACGTCATAATAATTATTGATAATTTAAATTTTCTATATTTAATCTCGGTTTCGATAAACTCATAATCCATTGATCGTTTTCTCTTATTTATAATCCTAATATATTATAAGAGTTGTTGGATTTTGACGCAATCCGTGTGATAATCGTGGTGATAATAGACGTATAAACAGCGTGTCGCAATGCGTCTGTTATTGATGTGATAACGCGCCGCGAGAAATTGATATAACGTCGCGACATGAAAACTCATGTGGATTTCCCTGAATAATATAAAACATTCATAACATAAAACACACTATATCGTATGCACAGATGTCACGCGATAATGCCGACTTCTCGCGAATTATGCGTCAGCATAGCCGCAGCCTCCACGTGATAGTTTCGCGATCAAAAGAGCGACAACCACTCGTTCATCTCATTATTATACGAGAATAACTGCATGTGATACAACTAATCACACGCAAGCCGTTTCTCCTACGGCGCGCATAATGAGAGACTAATATTTCGTAATGCGTATTCTTATGCTCGTTTAGCATGTTATTCTTCATTTTGCTAATTACACGTTTAAAATATCAAATGTTACTTTTCTGACGTGATAGTCCATTTTGTGAGAAACGTCAGAAAAATAATTGCTGCGTAGCCAAAGTTTAGAAGATACAGTTTAAAAAAATCGTTCTAACAATAAAATTGAAACTTATTTAAAATTGAACAAGTTTCTTTATTAATCTTGCAGAATTAGAAAGAAAATCCATTGTCAAATTATTTCTTATTTCTTTCGGAAATTTCTGTGTTCCTATACGCCGGTGATTTACAAAGGAATTATACTGCAACGCAGCGAAATTTCACGGTGTTTTATTTTAAGTTGGTTTTTTTATAATTTATCCAAAGTGAACGGGAATCTTCAACGATAATATATATCCAGAAATAAAATAGTAAGCCGTAGTAAAATAAGAGCGGGTTTGATGCTAAATGGGAGGAGCGCAGCCTTGCATAAATCTCCAAAAATTCCTAATTACTCCGTCGCTACTCGGCAACGGAGCAGATGGGAGATTTTCACGCGGCGTACATCACTTATGGAATGGAATCGCAACGCGAGATTGCTCCTAGCGAGCGAGCAACGGAGTGGTATGCATCGCATGTCGCACGCCGTATAATTAAACCGCGATATTTCCACCGAATACAAAACATGCAATTATCTCATCTGGATTACAGTACCGCGCTCCCTTAATACCGAAACCTACGCGGCCTACGGCGGCTAAGATAGTCGAGCTGGTCGCTGCAATTTTCTGTTCCTTCGTTTCTAGAGCGGCGGAGAGAACACGAGATATAATTACGGATCTTACGGGGACAGCCATTGAAGTTGAGTTTAACCGCTAGCATCGCGAATGCAAAGTGCATGCGTACTTAGGATTTATTCTAAGTATGCATGAAACTTATGTTCGTATCTTCCTTAATTAATTCTCTAATTTATACCTGTTTCTCCTCGCAACAACCTGAAAGATTGATTGCAATTTGCATCTTCACGACGTACGGTGAAGAAATGTTATCGCAACGCGGCGTAATTGAAGAAAAATAATAAACTTATTTACAATATTCGCGATGATAAATTTCACAGATGTATTGCTGAAAATAATTAATAGCCTGCGTTTTTTTTTCTTCATGTTATGACCAAGTACGCCGTGAACGAAAAAAATTGTCACAAAGAAGCAACACGAATGGCACACGGCTTTGCCATCATGCGTATTTCTGCGCGTTCGCAGAAGCAGCTGCACAACACGCGGATCTATTTTAGTCCTTGCCACGAATCGCACCGCACACGGAGGACGCCGCGACGAGTTTTTGCGAAAACCTCATATTTCTCGCGGCGTTCCTTTCGTTCTGCGAGCGCCGTCGACATAATTGGCGATTATTCTGCATTTAAACGCGTGGCGCGCGCTCTTCGCCGAGCCTGTCTTGTTTTTTCTCTCTCCATTTTTTTTTGTTAATGAAAGAAAACTCGTTTCTCGTCGCGTCATCCTTCCGGACTCTTGCCAACCAAGTTCGAAGAAAGATCGATGACGATTAATCATCGATGCCTTTAATCAGCGAGGCGATGATTCTTTGATTAATAACGCGACTGCAATTTGTATTAGTAAAAAACCGAGGGGAGGGTGCGCGATTAGACTTTTTAAACTTTTGACATTTTAAAGAGACACTTGTCATCCAACTGATTTGTTTAGTAATTGGATTATTTTTCGAAGACTTTTTACCTTTAAAATTTAACATCAATAATAATCAATAATATCAATGTTACGATAGCGAATAAAGTCACAACATAATTGATGACAAAGTAATTTGAGATTGAGTTTAATTTTGTAATTTGAATAAACTGACAACACTACCTGTCGTGATTGTTACCACGGTTAACTACTGATGACTACGCGCGTGGTACCAATAATATTATTTCTGAATAATATTAGTCTGATGCTCTAACCAACTTCGTCGCACAATGCCCAGTTTCGATCGTGTATACGAGATATACCCGAGGACCTCATTGTTATAAGATCGAAATACGACGAGGGCGTGTTTCCCTCGCACGAGTGAATTTATATCCGATAAGCCAACCGCGCGCGACGTTCAACAACCCGCCTGTTGCGTCGACTGCTTTGCTTCACGGTTGCCGTAAATTAATTTTAATGATCCGCCGGTTGTGATTTATCACGTTGTGGGATCACACGTACAACCGGGCCAGTGCCACTTTGCACATGACTTACCGAGGGGTGTATGCCTCGAGTGATGTCGAGAGCGACCGCGACCGCGTTTCCGATCGGGAACCTTTGATCGACCTTAATTTCTTGAGGAGTAGACGCAATTTAGCCAAGATTATTGCAATTTGAAATGCGATGATTGCCGCTAACTGCTACGTTGCAAACAATCTGCGCTTACGTTCTAAACGTTGTATTAACATATTTTTTTTATGACAGAATAACGGAGATGATACGTAAGCAATCGGCGGAGGAATCTGTGAGACATGGTTTTTCAAACGCGCGCATTTCTTCAATTTGCCCGTCAGATACGTTTTTTTTTTCCAACGCACTTCCTGGACAAAATTTGGACTTTGTCCGATAAAGAAATCGTCGCGTCGTCGTCGATTTCTAAGACCACGTGCGTCAATGAAGAAATAAAATGGAAATTAAACGGCCGTCGCTGGCATAAATTATTAATCGCTCGCGAGCGTATTGTTCCGCGGAATTAATTTCATGCATATTGAACGTGCGCGCGACGTGTGCACATCGTCTTTTAGTCGTAACACCTCAAACGCGATAAAGCATTCGCGCTTTTTTTTTCTTACATCTCGCCATAATCGCTTTCGTTTCGCTTTCGCAGGATGGTGCTGGTGGTGGGCGGGGTGGTTCTGCAGGAAGAGATTCCTGCGGACAGCAGGTCCCTGTACGCGGCCCATCCGGTATACCGCGAGAGCGCCTCCCAGCTGCACTCGATGCCGGCGAAACTCGTCGGCCCGGTGGGTCTCCTCTACGTTCAACAACGAGAAATGGCCGCGACGCTGCCGCACGACAGTAAGTTCAACGCATCTTTAGAGAGATGCGCCGTGTCAAGCTGGTTCCAAGAAAATGAAAGAGCAAACACGAACAACTTGACACAGTGAATGCGAACGTCGCCGCCGGCAACAACGTTCATGTTTTTTTCTCACGCTTTTTTCTTGATTTGGATCCAGCTTTAAATAAACCACTTTTGTGGGCAGGATAGTTTAGTAAAAATATAGAGACTCTTCTCGTAAATTTTATGGAGTAATATAACATTCGAATATAATAAAAAAAGATTTTATCTTGAAGTTGTATAAAATAAATGGCTATAAAATAAATCTTTTCATATTTTCAAAAATAAAAAATCTCTGTTAATTATTAAATAATGTCTTTGCTTAAAAGTCGAAATTAGAAATTTACTTTATTACGAATTTATTATATTTCAAAGACGCTATCTTTTTTCAGTTTAAAAGGTATGAATAATGAGATTCAGTTATCATTATCCTACACCATCTGTATTAAAATTGTACGGTTTTGTTCTAGTTTCTTTTTTTATTTTTAATTTTACGTGATATTTTGCTTCCATTTTTCCTCGAAAGTTTATTGCACTGTCGCTTACAAAAACGTGTCTGTGTGAATGTGTAAATGTATGTAAGTGTCCGCAGTGCATTGAGCTCGAGTCCGTGGGTTCGCTAGGCCCAAATGACTGTGCGGATCAGTCATCCCTGCGGGAGAGAGAGAAGTCGTAATCTTTTCGAAAAATTAATCTCTCGGTATCTATCAGAGAGAATATGTTACTGATGCAATAGTCACGCGATCTCCTGGTTATCTCTTAACGAGATATCGAATATTACCGGCTACTTTTGCCGCGATATCGCGGGATTGACGCAACCCGTCAACCTACCAGCTGTGATTACGCTTAATTATGAGAACAAAAAAACAGTCACAAGAACGATAAATCAAGCGGATGCCGGGCATTATTTTGCGCGTTATCGAACAACTGTAAATTACAGTTCAATTTTTCTGATGGTGTAACTTCCAAAAATAACCGAGATTCGTTATTATGCCGCCATGACAACGGAGCGGTAAATCTCGTAACGAGGCGTATCTTTCCACGTGGTTCGCTAAGTCAGGATAAATCTAGTAATGCTTTGCGAGAGATTTTCTTATCTTTTTTCTCGGAATGTATAATAAATCTTTATCAGCAATCTTTGTTGCATAAAAAGCGACCGTTAGTCTCGTGTGTAACGGTATTTCATGTTTCACGATATGCTGTATCGACAAATTGTGTATATCTAAATTATCTTAATTTTTTTTTAAAAGAAGAATATATTTTTAATTATTTTAATTTCACAATTTTTGCATGCGTGTGACACATGTTTATGCAATATGTGAAGAAAGATGGAAACGAGATACAACTTGATTTAAGAATAATAAGAGGAATACGTAAGAACGTTGTTTCTTTTGCAATCGTGAGATATCTTAATATTTTTCCCTGTAGAATAACAATCGGTAACAGAGCTACGTTTGAAACGCGCAAAAATTTACTTTATATAATTATGGAAAGTTCCTGTCGCATCGGCGAATAATCCTAACAATCTTACCTTTCGAAGCACCATATTTCCTCGTTATACCGATTATTCTTTTTTCCCCTTCACAGAGAACGTGAGCATCCTCGGTTCGGACGACATGACCACATGCATAATCGTTGTCGTCAGGCATTCCGGTGAGTATATTTGAAAGTACAATCGTGCTCATTATAAAATAGTTGCTGGTTGCATATAAATGACCGCTTGCGGCACGACAATGAAAAGAAAAAGAGGTCGGAATAACGCAATGACAAAGCGCGACTGTTTGATCGGTATCGCGTCGTTGGAAAATATTTCATACAAAATAAAGTATCGCAATACCATCGGTCTTAACGATACACACATGCCAGATTCTGGGACAAAGTTGAAATTAATTTCTAATAAAGAGAGAAATATATGGAGATCTTTTTTATTAAGATTTTTTTATATTATGTATTTTATATCCAATAAGAAAAACTTTGAATTAAAGCTTTGAGAAAGTTATTAGAATTATTTTTTTAAATATCAGAAGCCTAATTCACGCAAAGGTTTTAAGTCAATTATAATTCTTTGAAATTATTACTGTTTTGGTACTTTAATTTTTTTTAATGGGCTTTAAATTAGGTAATTCAAATTTAAAAACTGATGCTCTAAAATATCAATGAAATTATAAGTAACTTAGTTAAAAGCATTTTACAAGAAAATTACAAAATCGTTTTTAACAGAATTTTGAAAATGAAGGAAGGGAAATAAGTAAAGAATCGTCGAGAGGAAAAAGACGAGAAATTCAATCTTCTTATCGCGGACTGTAAATTAGTCATGAAGTTAAAGAGCAAAAACTTGTAAAAAAATATCGCTAAACAAGAATTATGAAGCCCGTGATCGTGTTTGAATTTTCCGTTATACTGCTTTTTATTTCCTTTGTTCGGACATACAATAGATTTACTTCTCGTTCGCACGATCATTAACTTCTCCATAATAACGACTAATATAAGGCGCAAAATGCGAAACGCCACTTCTTTCGAAAAGATGAACCACTTAATAAAACCAGTTCCATTTGAGCTCGAAGGAAAAAGTGCTGATTCAGCTTACGATTCACGTCTATATCACAAAGTCATTTAAATGCCTTGCTAATCCTATGATATCAAGTTTAAAGAATTTCAGAAAAGTAATTACGATTTATGGTTTATGAAGCGGCAAATTTCTTGCGCAATTGTTCATGATGTCCGTTTCTTAACACCAGTAAAGTACAAGTAAGAACACTATAATCGCTATAATCTCATGAATATTAAAAATTTGTTAAAATTATTATACAATTATTTATTAATAAACATTTTATCCGTATTATGAAACGTCTTAAATATTTTTCCGAACGAAAATAACGCGAAGAGGTTCATTTCATTATATTATATTTCTCAACGAAACTATCGGATAAGTTCTTAGCTTTCTCCTGCTCAGACGATAGTGCATCGCGACACAAACTGGGTGTCTCCGATCGTCTTAAGGTTGCGCGTGAATAACGACCGAAGTAGAAAGCGACTACGTAATTAAGTAACAGTCTGCGATATAAAAGTCCTTTTGTCGAGTTCCCCTCCATCCACTCGATGCTTTGCGCTCGCACGACAGTTGGGCAAACACTTAGAATTTATTGTTGTAAAAATTGATTAGTATCACCTTTGTTTCTTAATTAAGAATGCACAAGGCACTTTATGATGTGTCGATTATATCTTTAAGAATCTCTTCTAACTTTGCAAAAACATGTTTCCAATCGTTACTTTTTGTTCCGTTTCGTTCTTAAGGCGATGATAAATAAATTATATCCAACAAACCGTGATTAAGTCTGGAAGCACGATGCTTTCGGTCGATGTGTCGAATTGTTTCAATGCATCGTGAGCGTTTCGGTCGATCTCTCGTCGACAATAAATGGTGAGAGAACCGATACATCGGCTTGTTTGCAGTAATTATTGGCCTGGTCATATTTAAACACTCGAAAATTGATTTCCCTTTTAATCGATACATTCTTTCCGAAAGAGAGAAGCGTAATGAGCAATCATAAAATAATAATGGCGCGCAAGCAGTGATAACTCTCATTTGACTTTGGTTTTGGTATTTCTCTCGATTAATCTTTTTAGAGATAAATTCGTTGGTAAATAACATAAATAGTAATGATAATTAATAAACGTACTAGTACAAAGTACATTGCACTGAGGCTATTCGCAGGTGGATATTCGTTATTAATGTAAATATATCTTACGTTTAAGCATAATTTTAATTTTAATAAAAATAATGCTCAATATATACTTTATATATAATATATGCTCTATTTTTTAATGACTTAATGAGATAGTATTTTTTTAAATAAATTTAAGTCAGTCGACTAAATAATCAGTTGACGTGCTCGGTTTTAATATCTTAAGGGCCTGCGACTATCGCATTTTCGAATGTTGGATTTCAGGCTCGGGCGCCGCTGCACTGGCGCACATTGACGGCGCTGGAACGGAAGATGCCGCGGCGGCAATGGTCCAGAGGGTAACGGAACTCACCCTCGGATATCCCGAAGGTCGCTTGGAGCTGCAATTGGTCGGCGGTTATTCCGATCCAAGAAACTATTCCGAGGAATTATTCTACAGTATAATTTGTACGTGAAAATGTATTTTTGATGCAGCATTTTTATTATTTGTGGCTCGAAATCTCTTACTTTTAATTTGCATGTGTATAAACCAGAAATAAATATTCCTAGCCTCTATTCTTGTCTTTATTCGTGAACACAGTGGATTCAATCAAGACCAAATAGAAATTAAAAAATAAAACTTAAAAAAACAGCATTAAATTATATAGAAATACCGGAGTTTTCTGAACGATTGTTAAATTGGACAATGCCTCTAAAATAGAATGATATTTCCGCCTTCGGGTTCATCTATAGGATGTTAATCGAACCGATCGTCTTCTAGCCGCATTTCACAAGCAACCGGTGGAGATCGATCTAACACTGTGCTGCGTAGGCGAGTTGAATACCACCGTGAGAGCTGGGATTCATTGGCCGTTGATCTACGGTATCGGGCTGAACGTCAAGACGGGCGAGATCTTTCCCGCGAATTTCCCCGACAAAGGTCCAGATCAGCCATTGAGAGGCGCCAGACATTTGACCGGAGGTCAGCAGGTGCGTCTATGCGACTTTACATTAGCGACATTATTGCAAACGAGATTAATGATTTATAAGTAAAATACAAAAAAATTGAAACTTAATCCCTCATCTACAAAGAAATAAACTATTGAATGCTAATATTAAAGTATTAAATAAAATATTATAAAAACTGATTAATATTAAATAAAATATTATTAGTATTTTATTTAACGCATTCCGTCGAGATGACACGCGTATATTCTGTTTATGTGCATAGGTTTTGGATATATACGATTGCGCCTTGGGATTACTTAGAATCGGCCCGTTTAACTACGAACCCTTGCGCGGTGTGGATCTCTGGCTCTCGCAAACCGATCAGTTCATCCTACAGCATCTGTCCACGTCGCCGGAAGTGGAGCAACCACACTTCGTATCGCAGGTAACGTTATGCGACATCATTATCGTTAGTTTCTCGAGGAGATAGAAAGCACTAAGCGACGAAATCGAATTGCGCCGCGTTTCCCACGCTAAGCATCGTTAAGCAGCGACGAAATTTCTGTTTCAGATACGGGCGGCGCTCAAGTATATCCAAGACAATCAATTTCCGGCCGTCACCGTCTTCCGAGATAACAGACCTCATTACTACCGTCGGGACGAAACCACCGGTGTCTGGCAGCCGATACGATATTAAAGGTTAAAGCCGCAAATTCGGTTACGGCTTGCGTGGTGATTGTTCGACGAAATTTTCGTGCGACACGAAGTATAATATTAAATCGCGGGTCGACGAAGCGTACGAAGAAGGACGATCAAACCGTAGGAATTTAAATCAATTAGTCGAATTTGGTACTGCGTCTTCTGGAGTTCGCGATGTCTGCGTCGGAATTGTTTTAAGTCCTAATGAGCCCATTTGAAAAAGATCGACTCACATTTACGATTGGCGAGCAAATTGCGGAAGTCGGCGTGCAATAATTGCAGCCTTCGTCGGCTGGCAATTATCTGTGATCGACGAGAAAAGGACGTCCGATCGGGAAGAAGCCGTGGGATCGAGTATCGATCGAAGCGTAATCAGCGCGTTGGACGATGCCTTAAGGCCTGCTCACACCGGAAGACGTCTCGCAAGCCGTATTGATGCCAAGATTAACATTTGGATTTACGCATTATCGAATGCAATTTGTAATATTTATAAATAAAATTATCAAAGAGTGTAGCTTATTCTGTTATCGTGGAGTAAGCTATGAGGAAAATAAAATGAAATAAATATAATTTTTCGATAAACGATTTTCCGAAAATTTTAATGTGTATTATTCTGTATCGAAATGCAAATAATACATATGTTACTTTACATACGTTTCACATGTATTCGATAAAAAATACTTTTTTTTAATGATGTAATACATAAGAAAAATTTTTTCCCTGTTGTGCAGTTACTGCAGAAAGTTTTAGATGAATTTTTAAAGCAAAAGATTAAAGTTTAATTTTTCAATTCAAGAAGAGAAAGTAAAGACAACTAATAATAACGCGAGCCATATTGTAGAAATTAAACGATTCATCTCTTCTTAAATTTAATTTTATAAAGAATCCATTGATCTTTAATTAAAAAGATTTTTTAATTACGAACTATCATGAGAAATTTCATAGACAACAAAAAGATGTTACAATGCAAGCGATTGAAACAGTAATCGAACTTCAATTTTTCGCTTGTCGGTCAACTCTTACTTCACGACTTAAAAAAATATATATACGACTTTTCGAAAATCTTACAAAGAAAAGACTTTTGTAAAATATACATATATGAACATCTTTCTCCATTACTTACATGCATACATATGTATACATATATGTATACATATACACTTTCTAGATATACTTTAAAAGTAATGTACACGCATTTGCATTAGGGCGCAGCGTACGACAACTTCAGTTGTGAATAGGCCTATATGTGCTGAATATATTGGCATTGTTGAATTTTGTCCTTTTGTTAGAACATGTTTGCGTGAATAACGATCGAATTTTGGTCGTTACTATAAAGTGTTATTAGTCGTACGCGATCGTTAAACGTCTCCATATTAACTTTCTTCGTTGCCAGAGCGCGCATTTAGCGCTAAATACAACCCGTTTCTATCTTTACATCATACGTACAATTGTATGATAATACGTCATGACAGATAACCAACTCGGTAGTAAAAAAATCTCATTTGGTGCTAAACGCGCGACTGAAAGTACGATTTTACGCACACGCGCGGGGACGCTTGTCCTGTTTTCTCTTCCTTCCCATTTTGTTCTTTCAGCCGGATTGCGAAAGTTTGAGCAACGAATAATTTCGTACTTGCCATAATAAAGGGAAGAAAGTTAGACGAATGGTAGAGGCGAAGTAGAAGAGATGATGTATATAATATTTTCAGGGTTGTGCCCGAGTCTTTCGGGTGAGGGAAAGTTCCTTTGCCTCGACGCAATTAGTTCCGCGGGGGCACGCGAGTCCCTTTAAAAATTCATTGCGCGGATTAGTAATCGTGTACGAGTCGTTAGCGTTACGGGGGAATTTTACCAAATTGTGCGTATTCTACACGTCGATTCGACATGTCGAAAGACAATTCGACTCTTTGTAACACTCGCAAAACATCTGGGCGATCGCGTTCAATCATTTGCGATGTAGAATAGACGTTCAAGGTAAAACGTTTCCCGTTGCGTCGAATGACTTAAAGACACGATGTGTAGGAAATTGTCGAGATTAATACATAAATGCATAATAGGATGAAGTAATTCGATCATCCCGGGGATCGTGTGAACGCCCGATATAGATTTTCCTATTTGTTGTTAGAAAGTACAGGCGTGCGATCGCGATCGAAGAATCAAACTAACGAGGCCTTCCCTTACCTGTGGATTCGATTAAGCCGAAAGGTAATCACCCTCCGGATAGCATTCGAGAGCACAGCTCGTGGCGAAATAGCCAGTCAGAATGTTTCGTATCCTCGACGCTTGAATACGGTTTTCACAAACGAATTCAGTAACTCAATAATGCGATATTATTATTGAGCATTCTTATCTCTTGAGATAAATATACAATGCAAAATAATGATTTTAATAATAGTTAAAAAAAATTTCTTTCAAAGCTATGGTCTCGAAGCCTTGGAGTAGTGCGTAAAGGAAGGGTGCGTTCAATTTTCCATTGTTCTAGTGATAAATAAGCTAATTGAGGTTGATATTAATAATAACGATGTCGATGATCAATGATACTGCTGATAACGATACTTCCTAGAAATCGAAGAGATATATTTTTACTATATTATGTAAAAAAAAAAACGAAGAGCGAATGCACTCGCGACGACGAAGCTCTCAGGATCGAACTTGCGACCTGCTTTTCCTTTCCAATCGATCTACGCGAGTAGAAGGAATATGGCGGATGGTTTGCCACTTACTTTGTTGCTTCTGCCAGGAAAATATACGACTTTCCGTGCTTACGTCATAAAAACTTCCCGGTGCAGCAATACATGTTACATATATATTTCTCTTTTCTTTTAAGTCCACAATTACGTTCTCCCCCTTTCCCTGCCCGGACCTCTCCCTCATTTTACCCTCATGGTAGCCTTTCCGTTCGATCTCTATCGCATTCTTTCTCGCGTTATGCAGACGCAATCTTACTACATAATATTATTTGGTGATATATTTATACAATAAACGATAGATTAAAGCAACATTTGTGTACTTTCTTTCACAACCTTGTATAAGATTAGATGATACTGATCTTGATCTGTCGTTGAGATAATGTCCGCATTCTACCAATTTGTCGTGATAAATGATTCTTTGCAGTAGATCTGAATCGCGAGGTGTTTGCGAATAGCGCGCAATTCTATAGGATCAAGCTTGCTGAGAAACCGCTCAACAGAGACTGGTAACAACATCGTTAACAAAGTTGCGGACTGCTACATAGTATGTGGCAGTAAACTATTACGTAAGTAAACCGCCGCACCGCGAGGAGAAAGCAGCGTTCGCGCATTATCATGGCTTTATACACATGATTATTAAATATTAAATAAACGCGATTATTCGTTATTGATTAATCGATAAACGGAGAGAATTTTCATTTAATTATTATTCGAGAAAACGAAAGCTGCAATAAATAAAACAGTTCGTATTTTAATTTTTTTTGCGATTAAACTACAATGTTTTCTTCGTAATTGTAATTAATTATTATAGAATGAAAATAAGGGCTATCGAACCAAGCTAGGTGTTCGTGCTTTAAATTTCTTTTATTCAGTCATACGACCAAAGGT
>VBVQ01001141.1:0-39626 GCA_011636635.1 Tetramorium simillimum
AATATTATGCATAATTGCAATATATATATATATATATATATGTGTGTATAATTTTCATCAAACTTATAAAAACATATTAAAAATTCTAACATTTATGTACGTTCAAATATAAATATTTCAAGTATTTTTAACGCACATATATTAATCATAATTATATAAAATACAAAAAGCAACTTTATAATTTGATAATTCACGTTTCGCGAAATGTTTTGTTATTGAATAATTAAACGTAATAATAATATACAATAAATATTTATAGTAAAAATTAAGAATTTAAAAATGTTTTAAATCTGAATCGATTCTGTTACACAAAATGTTTTTCAATATCAAATCCGAATCACGTAAGCTCGTTACCGAAAAAACAATATAAGATGCTCGCCTTTTATAGGGATGACTTCATTTCGGAGATGAATACCTAGGCGAAGCAGGATGAAATGTCAACCAACGGTCGTCTCACATGGCGTTTTATTTCGCGATTGAATTCTGCTCGCACGATACTGATAAATTATGGTCGCGGTCGCAGCTAGCCGATATTCCTGCCAACAAATTCCCCGTAGGTACGATCATATTTATGGTCTTCGTAATTCGAAAACCAGCTGTATAGAAGGAAGCAATTTGTTCGATTGCCGATACAATATTGCGACGCGGCGATGGAATGGGATCGTTCGCCGCGTGAAAAAGCCGGCGACATATTAAATGCATCTTTTAGATACATTCGAACAAAACTAACTGGCAAATGTTCCATAAAAAATGTAATATATCATTTCTAAAATTTAAATCAAACACGCACACGATATGTTTAAGATTAAATCCAATATGAAAATAAGATTAAATCCAATATGAAAATAAGCAATTATATGAAAATATGTTCTAATATATAATCATAAAGAAATTATAGTAAAAACGAAAGTCTTATATATTGTGTGTAAAAGCTTTTGAGATAATCTTAATTAAGATCGTAATAGCGCTCAATTTACGTAGAGTAGCGCGAGGAATTGGAAATTTTTGTAATGATGGCAATAAGAGAGATGAGATTTTAGTCGCAATATCCGATCGATAGCGCCCCGAATTGTTCCGTTCGATTTCGCGAATGCCCGTTCTACGCGAATCCTAAAAGTTTCCCGTCGTCTCCGCTTTCGCTGTAGGAAGGGGGAAAACGCGGGATTGCGCCGGCTCCGACTTCCGGCAAAGATTACGTTTAATCAGAATTAAGGATGCTTGTGGACCATCGATAGTCCAAGGGGTCGGCCGATCTCCGTTTCATTTAGAACAGAATAGGTCTAATCAGCGTGGTGGGATTCCCCTCGAGCGATTGCCGCTCGAAAATTTGGATCGCATTAGATGGGTATCGCTTTTCCGTCGAATATCCGCAGCGGAATTACACATGTCGCTGCCCGGTATCGATTTTGACCTATGGCTCGCGTACCCCGCATTTATATCCGGCATGACGACTACCATTACAAATTCCTTTCTGAGACTTTCCATCATCACAAATACTCCGCGTGTTTTCCGCGTGAATACTCACGTAGAGAATATCCCGCGCGATATTACAAGGATGCAATATTATGCGCGATAAGGAATACAAAAGTACAAAGACTTGAGATGTCAACGATGCGTAGAATATACTGATTAATTGCCGCATTAACTATTATTTTGTTTCCTCTAATACTACCGTGAATCATGATATGAATAATTGAATACGTATCTTTGAATATGCATCTCTCGACTCGGCCGCGCATCGGGATAAGCCTATGTAAGCCCCAGGGAATCGTTGTCATCGCTATCCTTAATGCGAGAATAGTGCCAAGACTTCATTAATGAAAGGCGTACCTCCTCATTATGAAACATTTACATTCAAACTGAAATTGCTCTTAGTCTCGGGCATTTCGAAATGTGTATCTCGTCAAAATACGAGCGTTTCCCTTCAGATTTGATGAAAATAAGATCATTTCCGATGTTTTGCAACGCTCGTAAAGACTCGATCGAAATATTTTGCCGCGGCGAAGAGGAAGCGAGGAGTTGTTTTCGGACTTCTTTCCTGCGAGACTTCTTCGGCAGCGCAGCGCAAAGGAAGTCCGACATCACGTTTCTCTTAGCCGTACACTCGGCGAATCCATAATTATTCTCGTCGACATGTACAGACTTCGAATTCTCAGTTTACGCCGGAGTAATTAATAAGTCATTTAAAAAAAAAAAACATTTCTAAGGGATCGTCCTTTTTTGTCGGCCTCTTCGATCGAGTGCATCAGTCTCTTAAGTTCGCCTTTGTGCTTCCAACAGAATAAAACGTTTATTTAATCACGTTCGGAGACTGTTGCCTTTCTTCCCGCTTCTCTTTCTTCCATCTCGCCATATATCATTCTATAGTCTACTCGATATAGCTTGGTCAATACGACAACACTCATACGTGATTTTTATTCATAACAATAATAGATATATATGTAATTTATTCTGTGGCAAGCATAAGGAGCAGTAGCATAATAAAATTTATCAACGCTTTCTATCACAGTAGAAAACTCTATCGTGCTTGGTTCTCATATCAAAAAATTTTGATGTCAGGTTAAATGAAAATTTCGTATACATTTTTCGATACTTTTGGATATTACGTCAAACTGACGTCAATTGGCCTCGTGTATCATCGCGGCTGCAGCGACAATTTAATCCGTTAAACCACAGGTTACATTGACGATGATGCGGTAATTGAGTTTCAGAATTTACGTGGCAAGTTCGTTAAAACGCATCTGCGTACTATCTCGATCGTTTCGCGATTAATAGTGACTCAACAATGATGTAATCAATCATGCGGAAAAAATCTCCATCCCGGATTTTGTTCAGATCACACTTTCCGATCGATATCGGTATACGATGTGCGATACAGGCACGCCATTGTAGCTGTCCACTGTCAGATAGCAGAACATTATGTCGCGACGGATGATACATTTTTCATCGCACAATGTGATACTGTAAATAATTAAAGGTTCAGATAACCATTGGATTAGCGTGCGTAATCGATAGGCAAACAGCAGTTTAATATGTAATATCTTGTTGGTGTGGACCATTGTTCGCAGGTACTCTACCATGAATATCACACGTCGGCGACACGAGAATATCGGAATATCGGGGGCAATGTAGTAGATGTCAACGTGTCAGACGGAGCGTGAAGTAATGGATTGTGACATTTAGCAAGATTCGTCGATAGATATTGCAATGTTATTTTTTGCGCGCAGTCACATCAAGTGGCTACCTAATCTTAAATCGATATCTTAAATCAACGCCGAGGTATAGCCCGTGAAATTGCCCAAAGTCGCCCTTAAAAAGTAATCCCGTCACTTTCCACGTTATATCGCGATATAACTTACCATCCCGCAAGATGGAACACAAGCTGCCTCGGCCGAATTAAGAGAGCTGTTACTTTTTGAAGAAAACATATTTTCAAACTCTTCATTCTGGCTCGTTCAACGTGGAATGTAAAAAATGATCTCGAAAAGCTCGCCCGATGGCTGGTTGCAGCTTTCTCCCGTTTGCGAAAAATTACTACATTTCCGAAGGGTCCCGACAAGTGCAACGATCATGGGCATCGATCCGCATCGGTCGCCGTTGGGAACTAAATTTGCCGACGGTAAAAGCAATTTATTTTCGACTCCATCTCCACTATGGGGGCAACAAAAATTGTGTAGCACGCTTGCAGATGCTGTCTCGGTATGAAGTAAAGTAATTCCTTCGTGTAATTCGCCAATGACAAGTATTTGTAGTAGTTAAACACTTTTCGTGCGCATAATGTAGCATAGAATTGAGCATATTTCCAATTTTACTCGAAAGAAAAAAGAAAATATATATACACTATTGAAAAATTCTATTATTAAAATCATTTCTAGATTAATTTTCAATCTTTATAAAAATGATGTTATTTTAAAATACTCTTGAAAAATATTATTTCTAACAAAATGTATTTTTTATGAGCGTAATAGAAATATTTACCAATGTGGAAAACATTGTTTAACCGTTAAACTTCAAAATGCACGCTGATCGAGGTACTCTTTTTCAGAAGCTACCCACAGTCCTTGTGAAAAACAACCTATTTGAGAATTTCGCCCATAGGCTTGGTGCTTTTGAAAAATTACTATGCTCCTTCGAATTCCTTCTCCTGCCTGGCGTAACGATCATAGCCGTCGATCCGTATCGGTTGCCGTTTGCGAGTTAAATTCTCCGACGAAGAAGGAAACCTTCCAGGGGAGGAAGGAAGAGCCTCCCATCCCAGAAATTCCATACGCAACCTAGGAAGCATCGAGCTACCACCCGCCGATCGAACGAGCCGTTTCTCCTCGGCCTTACATCACTTTTATGCCCGCCATATTTCTAACCGGCCAAACGGCCCGACGAATGATGCATTATTTACGGCGAAATTCGACGAGAATCAACCGGACGCATCGTCATTTGTTAAAAAGACTCACGCAATCTCCTCGAATCATACTCTGTACTAGATTATACTAGATTCCATTTCGTCTAATTTTCTCTCGTCGAAGAAAGAAAAACGAATTTATTTTCGTTTCATAAAATTTTTAATGTATTTTCGTGTAATAATTATTCAAGAGATCTATTAAAAGTAATTAGTCGTCAATTTGCACAAATAAAATATTAAATTTAAACTAAAACCATTTTAAGAAACGATATTTCACAGAACATTTTTACAAAATTTACTATTTTTGTGTAATAATTATCCAAGAGATTTATTAAGAGTAATTAGTTATCAATTTGCACAAATAAAATATTAAATTTAAACTAAAACCATTTCAAGAAACGGTATCTCACAGAACATTTTTACAAACTTTGCTATTAACTTATTCAGATTTTTCACATACGTATGCAGTTTTAATTATCATAAAAATTTTATTTGATCAAGTTTATCTTTTTATATCGAGGACATCTTTCATCATCTGTGAGATAATTCTTCAGCATTCCATTACACTAATTAAAATCTATCTCGTGAGATTGCTGCGGTTTTAAAGTTCAAAGTCTACTCTCTTTTCAGCCGAAAAGCAAAACAACGCACAACTATTCAAATAAAGTAAATTAAAAATCTTTACGCTACATAAAAAATAACCTGTTTAATCTCGACACTATTAGAGAAATCTTTTCTATTTCTGCCTCTCTTTCTCTCTTTTACATTTAATAATAAATAAATATAAAAAAAACTAAAACTTATTAAAACAATGTTATAACTATAACTATAATTAAAACATTTTTACAAAATAATAAAAATCTTTCGATATATTATCGTTATTAGGTATTTAAGTTTTTTTTTAAAAAAAGAAGCTTGACATTTTAGCTTTTACAATTCGTAACCAAATATCATCATACTCTCTAACTTCTATAATTCTATATTTCCTTTATTCACTTATGTAACTACAGCGAAATTTTGCTTCACGTCGCTCGACGATTAATCTCGGCCGATTCGTTGGCAGGTTTCCGGGCAATGACTATCGACAGTTCCCGTAATTTCTTCTAACCTTCACCTTCTCCCAACACCGCCATATTCACCACCTGACCCAGCATTGAAATATTATCGGCGTTAAGGAAGGTGCTGGAGCAGGGATATCCTCGATCATCATAACCAGAATACGACATGACGGACGAGTCCGTAGATTTTATCAACTTTTCGCATTGCCGCTTGCGGAGGATAAAAGTCGTTAGCTGACGTTCGAAATTTTATTTCCGAATGTCAGTAAGGATTATTTGTAGTAATTGTAGTTTCCAGATAAACTGCACGCGTGTTATCAATTATTTGAAGAGACTAAACACTTTGCCATTATCAAAATTAGAAGAACCGTCTTCAATAATTTATGGAATAATTTAATTTGTGAAAAATATAGCTTTTTTCATTTAATTTTACTGTACGTTAAAACAATTTTTTTGTGAATGTATGCAAAACGGATGTTCATAAAATTTTATTTTATAGACGCATATCGATAAAAATCTGGTAGATCGTCAATCAATATAAGTAACAATGTTTATCGATTATATTGGACTATGATAGCCAAGCATCTCGGTTTATAGATTACTGATATTGTGCATCCTCGGTAATGATAAATAATGCCCCGTGATCAAAAATTGCCGTTTTTGTAACACACATTTAAGCTCACACGTACGATGCTAGAAAGCTTAACGACCCCGGCAACTCAGGCTTCGCCATCTCCCACTACGCCACCGAGATCGGGACGGTATAATGCAGATTTATCGGTACAAAACGATATTCCAGCAAAAAGCCGTGCACGAAGATCGTTATGGAACGACGAAGATATCGGGCTGAAACGAGCAATCAGTTTTTCCGTCGGCCTTTAACTCAGAATAATGTCCAGTTTTTTGCTGCCATAAGTCCTCCCGCAGCGCGAAATGTTCGTTGAAGGTATTATCCCGCTTACACACGACACTTACTCTGGTTAATTTCCTTGCCACATAATGTAGATTGCCATTTCACTTCACAATCAAATGCGATATTTATTTGCGACAATTTATTAATAAAATTGACGATTGGTTAATAATTTATTATCACCTAATTTTTTCGAAGCGCTCGAGGCTATCGATAAAATTACCATTTAAGTCAGTAAAGTTCACGGCGCTTTGGAGCGCGCGTGATTTATTTAAAAATATGGAAAATGTTTGCGTCTTTATGGTAAATATTTTAAAAATAAATTAAATTAGATGATAAAAAATATTATTTTTTTCATGAATTTCATGATTTATAATTCCATGATGTGATACTAAGTACTCGTTCACTCTTCAATTATAAATTTCAATGCCTCGAGGACAACATTAATATTATTCAACATTTCTATATCATCGGCGTCCATCTTTCATCGGGAAGATGCGCGGTTACAAAATGACGATGGCGCTCCTCCAAGCGCGCAACGACCCTTCCTTCCTCTCGGGTTAATCTCGGTCGGAATAATTGCATCCTAGTACGTGATAGATGATGTCACTTCGCCGTTCGTAACCTCGTATTCCATAACTTCGCAATATGGCGCGCAACTTGCATCGAAACTCTCCAAGATCGAGGAGACGATTGTTACATGGCCGAGAAAGGGGAAGACAATCCCCGCAATATTCGAGGGAATCGCAAATTGGGTTTTCCCAGTACCAGCCGCAGACCGTGTGATCCCGTCAGTGAAATGTCGTTGACTTGAACACGTAGTCCTTTCGACAATACGGATCGCGTTGTACATACGAATTATGCGTCAAATATGCAGATCGAAACAGAGTTCTGTGGCGCTTTCCAACCTATGTTCCTCGCAACTTCCCTGTTGCAACTTATCAAATTTTTAAAGAGATACGGTTGCAACACATCTAACAGCTGGAGCTTAAATTCCACGTGAATTAATACTTTAGATATTCTTGTAGGTAAATTGAGTGACACTAAATATTCCGCGTTACGTTAAAAGAACCTAATGCATTAATAATAAGTGCAGAATAATTATAAAATAATTATTCTGTTCTAATGTTTGAAAATGTAGCCAGTATACTTTTCCAAATAAATTATACATTGCGTGAAGTTTTACTATTACGTCTCGCGAAATTTAGTAATATAATTAAAATAATTATTCTGTTCTAATGTTTGAAAATGTAGCCAGTATATTTTTTCAAATACTTATATCTAAATAAATTGTACAACGCTTAAAGTTTTACTATTACGTCTCGCGAAATTTAGTAATATAATTAAAATAATTATTCTGTTCTAATGCTTGAAAATGTAGCCAGTATACTTTTTCAAATATATCCAAATAAATTATACATCGCTTGAAGTTTTACTATTACGTCTCGCGAAATTTGCGAAAGAGGTCAATTAAATATAATGGCATCGTCAGATCGTAATTACTCCATCTGCCATCAACTGCATTTACACCTCTTGCCTGTGTATTAGCTATCCGCAAAAATGCAGCCTTCCCGACAAGAAGGTGAAAACCACATCTCTCCCCTCGCGCGGTTTCGCGTCTAACTCCGGCGAGTTGCGCGGCGTGTAATGGACCGCGAGCATCGTGCCGTCTCTTTTCTCGCGCGCGGATGTTATTTAGTAGGAAGTACTTATTCACGAGAGCAGTAAAGCGGCCATTATAAGTCTCCGGAGGCAAATAACCGTGGAGCTTACCCCATATCGCCCACTTTCATAAATCGCGCCGTGGGAGAGGGGCGAAAATGAAAGAATAAGAATGGAAGATGAAGAGTGAAACTGAAAGAGACGCGAGGAATAAAGGAATGAGAATGGCTACACAGAATGCAAGTGCGGTGTATAACTGTAAATGCACGATGATGGGACGCAAGTGTGAGAGCGCAGTTGCAATCAATAGAGGTACTTGGGAACAAAATAACAGCGAATGATATTCGGCCGAAAGGGGGGAACTTGATAATGAATCTAAGAAGATACTACGAGATAAACCCGCGACTCCGACGGCGAATACGAAAGGGCAAAGGGCAGGAAGAGGAAGCCGCGATGGGAATCTGTGGAAACGATGACTGAAGAACGGCACAGTCGTCTTCAGCCGGGCTGCTGTACACAGCGGCGAAGTGGAGACGAGGAATGGGGGAGGAAGATAATCTTGCCTGCACTGTTCTCTTGACCTCGGAGCACAAAGGCGCCCAACGAGCTGAAAACCGCTTCGCAACTCTCTCTCTCTTTCCTTCCCCCCCCCCTCTTTCCATTTCTCTCTCGCTCGCAAACCACCCACCGTAGTTCTGTGACGGTACATAGTTATCAAAAGCGAGTAAACCGGAGAAAATTTCGACTCCGCGACACGAGGCGACGCGACGATGCAACATTTATACAATTTTCGAGATATATTAACTTGAATTTCAAATGAAGTTTACAAACAAATTTACAAACTTGATATTGCCGCTTCAATCAGAATCGTTGATTAATTGTCAACGGAGAATTTCGAAGCTGTAAAAGTCGCACAATATTTGGAACAATATTTAAAGACATGCGACTCCAACGGAGAATATATATAAAATTACTTCCTAATATTATTTAAGATATAAGTTAAACGGTACAGTAATTGACAAGGGTATAGTGATTGACACTTATATGACATATTTGTATCCATAAAAGACAAATTCTCGTTGCGCAATGAATCATAAAGTACTTGAAGAATTTTCTTCCTCAGTATTTTAGAATAAATCGCGCGACGAATAGTTCATTTATTATGAGTACAAATATAACAGTGTCAATCATCTTATGCTGTCAATCACTGTATCGTTTTCCCTATATTACGAAACTTTGAGTTGCTCGTCAGCTTATCAGCCACGTAAAAATTCTTTCCCCGGCTATAAATTGAAACAAATTTTCTTCATTTTTCTTTTTCATTGTAAGCTAATATTCTACACACATACACATTTAACAGAATTTCTTGTTAACTTTCACATTTCTCTCGATATACCTATGGAAAATTCGCAATTGCCCATCCAATCGTACAAATCGTCCTCCCGGAGTTTCGATTTCGTCGACTGACTTGGTAGCGCTAAAACGGAAGTTTCATTTCAGTCCCTTCCTGCCGTCGCGTCTTAAAATTTTAAACGGATCGCTCGAGATACGGAATCGGGGGAGGAAAAGGAGACAGCGTTCATGCAACTTTATCGCCGATGAAAAGGCGACCCTGACCTCGCTGAAGCGTGACAACCGACGCTCTTCGCTTTTCTATGGACCCCAGGAGATTTGGTTTCCCTCGTTCAGCTCTATCTTGTGCTATCGCATTCTTCGACGACGAAGGGAAATATTCGCATATCGGATCTGCTTACAAACTACCGGTATAATGCTATAATCCGTAATCTACGTGATGGATCTTCGAGAAAACGAAATAGAATGAAATTGTCTAAAGCTCGTATAAAAAATAAAAATAAGAACAGTTTTAAATCCCTTAAATAATTGTCCTTCAAGAGAAAACTCGATAATTCCTCTGTCTCTATTTCAATTTGCATATTGAATTAGAAAGGATTGAGCGTTGCGATTTCTAAGAATCCAACGAGAAAAAATATCGATGTAACTACTTGAAGCATATATCAAAAAATAAATGATAGACTCTGATAAATGTTGCATACGAATTCTTCGTCAATGGTAATCTTTCGTGTGATTAAATCTAAGTACATATATATATATCGCGTTAATACATTATTAAATTGATGATCCATCTAATGAAACGATTGAAATACCTTCGACGGAAAGAGTGTCGCGTAATTTTTAACGGGTATCAATGTCGACATGAATGTCAGACATTGACGGTAAAAGAGGACGAAAGGGAATCCTACCAGGCCCAAGGGAACTCTCAGCATAACGAGAAGCGGCGATTATCGACAGCTGTCGTCGATGTCTAGGTTTTAACGGCGGTTGAGTAGATCAAGTTTAGCAAACGGGCGCGAAGTAGCATGAATCAATAAAAAAAAACGTCAACGTTAGTTTATGGCGTCCTGAACGAAATCAAATACGCCGTTCGTGTAACGCTCGAGATTTAATCTTTTTTTATATATTCCGTAGAATGCAGTGCGAATTCCGGCAACGCAGCTAAACGTTTTAATAGGAACTTCATATAACTCGATATTAATTATCGTTACGTATGACGATATCTGCTTTGGCACAACCAGTAACGTTTCGATGATAGCGGCACGGATTGTATAAATATAGCATTACAGGGAATCGATGTGAAATCTGTCGCACGGATTAATTTTAAAGGATTAACATGCGTGTGGGATCTCGGTCCAACAAATGCGCTCCGTTAATCACGATAACGCTCGTAATTTTGCGGCGGTATGATGATGTAAAGTACAAAGGTTGACATCGCCCGGCGTATAATCCACGCTATTTTCGCTTTGCGGAGTATTGAAATTCGTTTAAATTCCACGGTATTATTCGCGACGTATAATTCAATTAACCGGGGAAAAGTAGTAGTAGTACAAATGCACAAAACCAGTTTGTGCTTGCGATTTTTTTTTACAACTCGCGCAACATCGTTACAATTAGATATTACGAGCAGAGTATCACGATGCACAAATATGCTATATCAATTTTTAGTGATATGTGGCAATTAACAATAAATTAAAAGCGTACGTATATTCCGAAAATAAAAGAAAATGTTTCAGCGAACTCTATTATAAAATTGGTCGCTTTATAAAGTTTAAATTAACGATTTTCAAACGTGTCGGCAGTATCTCATCGTAGGAAACGAGTCGTTTGTATAATCGCAAAATTCGTGATATAGACACGCGCGACGATAAAAACTAATTGGCGACATAAACCTAAGCCGCAAATAATCGCATCGCTCACCATGCGCTATCGTTAACATGCACATTGCGCAACGTCCAACGTTACAATGTTATTGTTAGCGCGTAACCGTTAGTCCGTAGCTGTTCGTTATCTTTCGATACGTTCACCATTTTCAGGGAATAGATTCTTTTTAATTGCACGGCAGCTGCACTCGGCGTAACGGCGAATTCGGAAACAACACGCCTGCATATAGCGCGTGAAAGCTTTTATAGATACATTTGCGTGTGCCCGCAGATACGCGCGCATTTTTCGCTTTAGTCCTCCCCCTTCCCGTTGAAACTTCTTTACGG
This sequence comes from Tetramorium simillimum, assembly GCA_011636635.1. Lineage (NCBI taxonomy): Eukaryota > Metazoa > Arthropoda > Insecta > Hymenoptera > Formicidae > Tetramorium > Tetramorium simillimum. The sequence continues at coordinate 11,593 of VBVQ01001141.1, forward strand.
TCGCGATCAAACGGAGCGGTAGTACGTAACAGGCTTTATCACCGATCACGTCCTGCGAGATTCAACGATCGGTGCTATTTTGAAACGATCAGTATTCCATAAACTTTTTTACACTTCTTCTTCACACGGTAATTGTTCTGCTGTTACACGCGCGATTCGCGGTCGCTTTGTCGAATGTATCTCCTGTATTAATCAAACAGCGTTGCAATAACGGACTGAAACGAGCGATTATATTTTTTTCACAACCATATCTTTTGCAGAGAATTATTGTATCCTTCATACGGAAGCTCTTGGAATACATTTAATTGCACTGTTACGGCGCGACCCCGCGGCAGTCGCTTTCATCGATTGCGTCCTTTGTATTAATCAAACGACGGTGCAATAACGGATTGAAACACAACGAACACATAACTACGTCGTTAGTCGCGCAAATGGCTCTATCGCTACGTTACAACTAATATAAAACCGACGAGCGGTCGAAAGCGACGCGTTGCAGGCAACGTTGCGGCTTATTAATTGGGGGGCATGACTGCAATGCCGAAAGGCGGCTAATTGCGGTCGCTTTTAACCAAATTTACATAAACATTCTTATTCTGCTCGCGCGATTTCTAATTCGGCCAAGCGCCGCCTGAACTTCGCGCTCGTTCGCGTTCGAAAAAATTTTGAACGCAGCTAAATGGACGATCCTTCCCGAAAGTTTTGTTAAATATTTAAGCGTGCATATTTTATTATACGTGTCTATTCATTTTAAGTACTTCGTTCGGTCGATCTTAAACGTTGCTGAGATTTGCGAAGAAGGAAACGGCGATGAGCGATTCGTGAAAGTGAACGTACCAGGATACACGTGTCATGCAAGAAGAGAGATTAAAGTTGCCATTCGACACGCACGTGAAATCGCCGTCAGCGGGATAGTCAGCCAGGGTAAAGGCACTTCTTGATAAACCGTCGAGTAGCGTGAATCGATAGTGCATTGTCCACGTCTGTCATGCATTTCGCGAATTTACAGTGGCGTATAGTCGAAATCCGCGAGTCCGAAGTCTCCGTCATCTATCTCGTCGGAATCACTCCCGCTTATTCCCCCGCTTCTCTTCGAGCGAGACATCATACGACGGACGTGAAATCGATGCGCGAATAAATGAAAGTGCTTGACGAGCCTGGTAATAAAATATGGCAGTTGCGGAAAGCAAAGTGAATGCTGTGGGAATAAATCAAGTCGCGTGCATCGAGTAACGAGACGGAGACTGGACATCAGCGATAACTAAATACGAAATAGCTAAAGTAATTGAATTAAATCTTATGAGCGTAATGAAAATCTCAATAATGAAAATCAATAAGTTGATGCATGAAATAATTTTATATTCCGTGTTTTCAGTTGTAGTTGTAACTACGCTAACAATTTTCGTATGTTTTTTGCTTACTCTGCGTTTTATTTCAAATCATAAAATCCATGTGTGCTATTTGGAATAATTGTTACAGTAAATAGAAGTTTCTTTTAATTTCTATCGTGTTTTGATCGTGTATTTTCAATGTATGTGTTTAAGACTTTTGCAATTTCGACCGGCAGATAGAGAGGGAGAGAAGAAAGAAACACATCGAAGGATGATGAATTAGTAATACGTAGGCGGACGGGTACGCAAGGTAAATTCATTGGTCGATCGTTCTTTTGTGATGCATGAGATTTCCACGATCCGCGAATAATGGAATGGGGAATAAAGTGCGAACAATTCCGTCACTCTCGGGTCACTCGTCGTCATGGCATTCGAGTGAAAAGAAGCGCGCACGCACACAGAGAGTGCCCGGTTGTTCCCGTCGCGACTTCACGCCCGAAAAGTACTTTCAATTTGAATCCTTCCGTATAAAACCAGAGGCAATAATTTAAATTTGAAATTAGGACAATTTAGGCTTTTTCCACTAGACTGATTTGCAACAAACGCGGTAACCCTCCAAAACGATTTTTATTTTATGTATAAATAAAAGAGTATTGAAAGCATATTAAGAAATAATATAATATTCATGGAATATTAATATGTGCGTATGTAATAAAATAGAAACTTATATATTATTTATATTAATGGAAGTGCGTAATTATATTGCAGTATAATTCATGCTGTATTATTCGTACTCTATTTATGCGTCCAATATTCAAATATATTATTATTAATATATATCTAAATATAAATATAGTTATAGATAATAAGCTTTGATAAATGTGTTAATTCATCGAACAATACAATTATGTAATAATTATACAGAAATTGATTATATTGATTATATAGAAATATGATTTCCCACTCCATATAAATGAATATAGAATTATATTTCTATCATATAATTTATCTCAATTTGTTCTTGTGAAACTGTCCAAAGTAATAAAAAGTATAAAAAATACATAACAAATGAATATATTTAATCCAATTGGGAAAAAAAAATTTTTTTTATGCAGAACGTAAATTATCATTATATAGTTACCACTGTAAATTATCATTATACAATTATCAGTATATTGGCACGTATTAATAATTCATAACTTAAACAATTGCGCTTTAATCATACGTCACGCATCAAGGCGAATTGAAAATTAATTAACGGTTAATTCGATCATATCGCAAAACATTGAATAAATCTAATTACTATGAACTAAAAGATACGATAGTTCAGCTAGACCATACGCATCGTAAAATTGACCGGGATTATAATCAAACGCATCATAAAACCGTACGACAGCGACGTTGCAAATCAAGGCATAAAATTATTATACCTACATTCTCGCGGAGTGATTGCTATAAACACGGTCTCAGAAATTAGAGCACAAAGGAAATTGATATTTACAGCTTATCAACTACGATAAATAAATTTGACTGTATCTAAATAATATCTATTACTGTGAAAGTTAAAAACTCAACTTACAAGAATCTTCGTCAAGTTTAAACGTCATACATATAATCATGTATATTATCTCCCTTTGTTAATATTCATTTAATATTTAATAAATGCGTGCATTTTTGAAATCTGAATTTCACTAGGATGAAACGGAAAGGTACTGCAGGCAGTCGTGAAAACGGATGTAACACGCGTTCCACGTATAACGCATGCGTTCCAGTAACAAGGAGCATTCGCAATTAGAGGTGAATAATTAAAGGGTCGTTAGTTTCGCCAAGTATAACTCAAATCGTGGGGAGCGGAAATGAAGTCCAGAATTTTCAAGGCTGGCCGACGTGGCTGAGTTACAGAAGCGATCGATTGTTCCCTTTTGCGTTCCACGTCGGAGTATATAAATAACCGTGCGATAAGCACAGTATATTCGTGCATAATTATCACTAGAAGTGTATGTAAAAGCAATCACGACAAAGGTCGGAGATCTCCACGAATTGGATACAGTCGATAATTAACACGATATAAAATTTAACATAATTAATTAGAGAAAAGGTAACTGTACTTCTAAGAAATTAAAGGTAAAAATTTGTTGCGCGAATTTTCGCAATTATATTTAAAACAATGAATAAAAATGTATAATTTTTTCCTAAATAATTTTAAATTCTAAAACGTGAGGTATATTAGCGATTATAACAATTTTCTTTTATGCTAAATCCCGTGTTAATAACAGCTGAGTGCAAACTTCTACTCGCCACTAAACATCATAATTAAAAACCGTTGTTCCTTGACGTTGCAGCGTACACAATAACTCTAATATTTATAAATAAAATATTTCACTGTAAAATGTACATATCAAAAGCAAAAAGCTCTTTGCGAGAGAGTAATGTAAAAATACCAGTGTTTATCATGGCAAAAAGTGTCGCGTGATATAAAATATATAACCGACAAACGGATATATACATACATATTTTTATAATAACATAATAATTAATTACTGGAGAGATGTATGGTGGAATGGCATTGCAAATTCATGCTACCGTTATACGTAGAATTATTTCCACTGTAGTTCTCCGCAGATTGAAATCGGGTTGGATACTTCTCTATCAGGGGAATTGAAGTGACACGCGATAGAAAATGGATCAAGCAAACGAAGAAACGGGCTGTCGCATCGATCTAATGGACAGCTTTAATTACAACGGACATGTATGAATAAACGTACGTATACGGATACAACGTATAGACCAATGTACCAGCTTCGATATACGAAAACATAGTTTTCCTCACAAATTAGCATAACGATTTTCTCGACGACATGCATTTTTCATATGTTCGTTCACGTTCGAGTCGGGTAACGAGTACACAAATCCTTTTTACTCTATTTGTAGAGTTTGGTGCGTCACATTGCTCAAAGATATAGTTTGGCCGAAAAATGGTAAAACTTTTCTGCTAGTAATTCTTTATGCATCGCGAGAAAAAAGCCGATAACGAGAACAAAGCCGACTTGATCACAATTATTCTATCAAAAGTGTAGCCACAAAACAAATATTAACGATATTTTCAGAAGCCAATTAGACAAATATATTTTACGCGAATGTTCACCAATAATTAACAGTTGTAATATAATATAGTATTTATCTAAAAATTCTTTTCACGAAAAACATTATTACTAATAAATCAAATATTCAAATCTATCTGTCTAAAATGCTTGACGTTAACGGTTTGTTAACATCTCTTATCTCTGGCTTCAACTTTGTTATCTATGAGTGACGTCAATCTAGATGAGCTTTATTATCGTAAATAACCTAAGAAAATCTTAGCAAGTCCTAACAAAGATTCGATTGGTGTGATATGCTACAAGGACGACCGTATCTGGCATAGTTATCCATAGATGCAATCAAGAGAGAAAGAGAGAGAGAGAGAGAATGATGGACTTAAGGTACGTACCTTAGGAACCCAGCAGGTTATCCGAGACGCTCCTTACGAGGCAAGTATCCGCTCACGAATGGTCCTTCTCGTATCCTCGATAATTATACTTGCCTTGTTAAGCGGCAGATGCTAAGTCGGATTATCGGCGAAAACTTCGATTCCCTGTACGCAGGGAATATGTGCGGGAAAGCGAGAGATCTCCAAGATTTCCAAGCCAGCAGCCGACTAGATCTGCAACAGAAATGAAAGTTCCGATTAGGTACGGGCAAATCGTTTGAAAGTTTAGAGTTCGGAAAACTTCGATTGCCGAATATCGCAAGTGGCGAGTTTGTAGCGTGAAACCGTCATCGCTGGTCTCCCGAGAGGTAATCGGGCATGTCCAACACGGTTTAGACGTAAAATATTGTTAACACGGATATTTTTAAGCAGCCCCGAACGGATATTTTGAAGCAGCTTTGAACGAGCGGTCTAAATCTAATGTCAAGAGAGATTGTGTAATGATTACATAAATTAGAGATACCTCTCACACATACGCGAGGAACGGTAACAATCCGAGCTCATTCCGGATTATCTTGCCGCCATTGACAATCTCTATCGCGAAAGTTTACAACGTGATTCGCCCCAGTTTCACGTATTCGAATATTAATATGGACAAACGAGCAACCGGGTTCGCGCGGAGCGTGAATTCGCCCTCCGTTCTAATTCCAAGCTTAATCCAATCTGCATGCAATTGTCAACGAGAGTATGCCACTGTGGAAGCACTTGATTTTAATTAAATCCAATGCAGATTAAATCTACGCCGTAAACGTGCCGCGGTAGGGACAGATTAGAAACTCCACCTTATTCCCGCAGATTAATAACGATCGGTTGATATGCATTCGCTCTTACGAAACGCTGTTTCCCCTATCACGCTCTATAAGATCGATTATCCGATTGAAAGTGATTAATTTTCGATTGCATTAATCAATATTCGTATTTCATCCGATTGCTGCCGTTTATATAATTTCAATAAGCGATCACTGACATGTATATAAATGTCGTAAATTTAATATATTATTCAAGAGTATGTGTGAAATATTTCAATGTTTCATAATATTAATATTACAAATATTACAGCGAATTGATTATTCATCCGGTGAAATAAAAAAATACCCAAATGCATCAATAATCCTACATTGATTCGCTCAACAAATAATAAATGTTATTTCGCTAAATTAAATCAAGCAAGACGAAAGTATCCGTTTAAGAGAAATTTTGTATTTTTATCCGTGTGACGTTCCATTTTAATTTGACAGAAATATATTTTCTTGTTTTATTATAGCAGCGACAAATTTTTAAATAGACGAGGAGTAATAATCCTTTCGGTTTTAAAATAGTTATAATAATATGCTATAATACAATTTTAAAACAGGATTATCACATTCGATTAAACGAATTTGTTTCTACGAAAGCCACCTAGGTGGGTAAAAATAGCACGACGTTTAAAAACTGAGACACCGCACACAAACGGCACAATGTAGCCGTGAAAAACCATATCTCATTTGACTCTACGTCGCGGCACGATTTCTTGTTAATTACCGCCGTATCGCGTTTTTGTAATTACGCTCTGCTACGCTACCGGCTGCGTGTTTAAGAATTCCATGTAATTCAAGCAAAGCGCGAAACCCACGAGGACTCGTGCAGTACTAAGCTGTGACACATTTCGTTTTTGCCCGAACACGAAAAGACCCACTGGCTAAAGATCCCGCACGGCTATAACGAATCAAGTTACAAGCTCTTCCATGCGCGGTATTCGACCCTGAACAGTAATGGAACTTGGAACAATTGGAGCACCTCAAGAAACGACTTGACGCTGGACGCTTTCCAAGTAGGGAGCGTCGGTCGATAACTTGCCTTGGTGAGAAACGCGGCCACATTTGGTTAGCGGACGTTAAATAATCGAGTCGCACGGATTTGTTCAGACGATTAATTATCAAATCGCAGATTGCGAAGCAACTGGCGAAGCAGTTTGCTAATTCATCATTGCATCATAAACCGCTTAAGCGTACTAAAATATACAATGTACAGGGCAAATATACCAGAAAATGATCAAGTAAAGACTGCTTTTGACAAAACAACCAGATTTCAGAAATACTGATAAGCAATAACAATACTGATCATATATTATAATTATACATTAAAAGGGAGCAAGTGGTTTATTCTTCTCTCGCGCATTGCGTGATTGAAGGAAATGAACTGGATGTCAAATGGACTAATCGAGCGACGAATGAAGTCGGACGGCCTCTTATTTTCTTTTGGAAAACAACGCGCCATTGTCTTTGTCTGGATGCCGAGTATTCTTACCGTTCCTGCTGTCGGAACCAGCTTCTAATGGTTGAGACTATAAGGAGCTAATAGTATTAGCGTGGTAGGGGCGAGCGAGCTCGGAGAAACAATTAAGCTAAAAGGCACGTTGATTCTTTCAACGAGACGAGTAGATTATCCGATTAGTCTGACATGTTATACGTGATATTCATATGCGCAGTCCAATTAAAATTTTCATAGACAACTTTGCTACCGAAGCGCCAAAGCCGGTACAACAATATATGCACGGGCCTCATTCATTTTCACAACCTACATTCGTATCGCATGAAATTGCTTTTTCCCCTTTTTGTCGAGTGTTATTAGATGCACTAATAAATGGCCCGTTGGATGGCTCTACCTTTTTCGCTAAACAGAAACATATTCATCGCACATGCACAGTTTCCAGGTATAATTTAAAATCTAGAAACGTTATTAACTTTATCAGAACATTTTTTATTTTATTAGAGAAATATGCTTTTTAAATCAACAGTAAAAGAAAAAAATTAAAATTCTAGCAAAAACCTTTTTAATTTGCAACTAAAAATAATAATTGAAAAACAGTGCTCTATCGCACGTTGTGTTGTTTTGAAGAATATAATTTACTTTTTATACAGCCATAGAAATTAGCACAAATTTTATTCTATCATATTTTTATTATCTCAGTCTTTGTTCTAATATATGATTTATATCAGTGGCTCTCATAAGATATTCACACGCGTGGAGTTTGGATTTGAAGTTGAAATTGATGCAAGAGAAAAACTTAAGCGCTTTAAATGCTATATTCTCGCGACGAGCATCCGCGAAAATAGCAGGAGCGAACCTCTGAATGGCGATAACGACTGCCGGATGGGGAAGTTCCTGCTCGGACGTTAATGACCAGCAGAATATCTTTTTCGCAGCGGCAACTATCGCCCACACGGCATGACTCCCCAATGATTTACAGCGCTTGGAAATAAGTAAACTCGTCAACACGTAACACCATGTCCAATTACAAAGTTCGAGCATGGTTTAGGAAAACTTTGGAAATTCGTTACAAAAATAAAACGAAATGAAAAAAAAAAAAAGATTTATTTACGAGACTCCTTTACGAACAGATAACAACTCAATTAAGCATTTAAGCATTTTTATTAATACATTTTATATTGCATGCTATTTAAATTTTTGCCGAGAAGATTGACAGGTCGCGAGAAAATTGACGTTAATCAAATAAATGTTAACGGCCCAAGTACCGCTAAAATACAAAATCAATAACTTTGAGTGATTCTTATTAAAGAATATTAGATTATTACCAATCGATATCAATTTCGCCAATAGTACTAATAAGAATCTTCTCGTTTCAATCCGATTGTGTTCGAAAGATTTAACGCGACTTATTCGGTTAATGCACGATCAGACCTAACGTCCCGGCTCCTGCATGATGCATGATTAATTTAATTTATCCGTCCGCTCCAACCGGTGCGTTATTAGCCCGATTGCTCTTCCGCGATGTAGCGTTCCGTCTCTCACACCCGCCGTCGCGCGCAGCAACACACCAGCATTATTAATTCGAACGTTATTAAATTTTCGATAACCCCTGCCGATGCTACGTGTCTTGTAAGCAAGATGCCGAGCAAGCTATCCGATCGAGCGCCGCGCGCTCGCGGGCGCAAACGACCTCGTTACTCGACTGACATTGCGCTACGTGCGAAACTTTTCGACCTCTCCGTGCCGTCGTCGATATCGAGATTAAACAGTGTGCGCCGCATCGGGAAATTCATCGTTCGCAGCAATACTGCAACTAAACGCCGACACTTCCTGCGTACTTTATCGTGACACGATGCAAAATTTAAAAAAGTAAGCTCTCACACAAAGAGCTTCTTACAGCAACGTAGTAAGATTTTACGTTATTTTTCAAACTTCTCATTAAAGCGAGAGAAATACATATCTTACAATATAACAACTTACATGCACTAAGAAAAAGCTTGGGTAATTTTATAGATAAGCCGAATCACGATAAAGATCTCGTGTACGTAACAGTTCCGTGGTCGATTTCGGAAATCGTCAAGCAGCGTAAAATAAATGCGCATCCATCACATCAAAGGATACATCGCAAATCGTGTACAAAGCCGAAGCGTTTTTCCGCCTGGGACACAGGGGGCAACCGATTCCATTGATTAACGACATGCGTTTCGTAATGAGAATTCTCGGCGTGGCTACGGCTCGTTGCGCCAAATTGAAACTCCGTTGCTTGATTTATCGCCGCCGGGAGGACGCGTTCTCGCGCGGACGGAAAATTAATTGCGACTTGCAGGTCTACGCGCTGGGAAGACCGTCGGGAAAGCGAGTCCGCGGGCACGGGAACGGGATAAAGAAAAATTCGCGTCCCGCGGGCGAGAGGCGTCACTGCCCCCGAAGAGAAACTGCATGCGTCGCTTACACGAGCCACCGCGCTTACGGCGGGTGGGGTAGCCCGCGGTCGTGAAAAAGCGAGGATAAGATAAGGACGCGCGTGCTGCCGCGCGCGAGGCCGGTAGAGGATGAAGAACGAGGAAGAGTTCCGGTCGTTGGAAGACGAATAAGGTACACCTAATCTATCTGTGTTCCCGCGTAATGGGCGCGGGAGATGCTATTTCCCTGGCGGGATATCTTCATGACGGGTAACGCGTACACCGTTTTTCGTTCACGTGGCGGACTTGAAATATCGCAAAGAGAGGGGGGGAAGGAGAAATATCGCGCCCCTCGGCAAGTCAGTAAAGAACGGCGACTCGTCAAACGTTACGAATTTCTGATTTCACCCCGGGCGTCGACTCGCGATTTGTCGCGGCTGATAGCACTCGCGAGAGTAATACCGCGTTTCCTCGGGAGAGCCCAGGCGGCAGAGCGATACATATAAACGGACAGAGATGAGTGGCGAATAAGCGAGAACGACCGGGATAAAACCACCTTTCGCGCGAAGGCAAAAATAGTCTGAGTCGAGCGGAGGTCGAAGCGCCGGGAATTTCAGCTGGCCGGCGTCAACCGAGACATTTCACGGCGGGCTCATAAAGTTTTAATCGGAATCGCGCGCGAGACATCGCTGCATCTCCGCCAGGTGCAATTCTCACGTAGTTCAGTCATCGTCCCGTCCGTGTTTCATTGTGCGCCCAGCCGGGGGAAAAAGCGGTAGTAACGTAGTTTTCGTGTACTCCGCCCCGTCACAGGGCAGACGGCGAACAGACAAGGGACAAACGGAGGAAACCCCGCCGGAATCTAAGCGAGCGGTATGCCACATTTTCACCGAGGAATATCAGAATGAATAGTGGATGAGTTGGCACCGGCTGATAGAACGATAAAACCTCGGATATAAACGGCGTTTGCTTTATTCCACGGATTTACGTTAATAGTAAATTTCCCCTTTCCCCTCACCCCACCCCTCCTTTTTTTTTAACAAGTGTTTTATGTGCCATTATAAATTTTCCACCACGGAAACGAGAAACGGTAGTAACGCGAGAAAATTGTTCCCCGCTTGCTCCGGACAAAGCTATTGCATTTCCTGTTTCTTTCTCGTCTTTCATGCCCTCCCTTCTACTTTATCAGCCGATAATAAGTCACTTTGGAATTTAATTAATTTAACTTTTCCAGGAACCGTTTAAATTCTCACCTCGAAGGGACTCTCGGACTATACAGCCCTTTTATTTTCATTCCTTCGCGATTCAAGGGAGCGATATACGCGTCACGTGCATCGCATATATCGTCAAGCCGAATCCGGCACGTAAATCCATCGTTATAACCGGCGAATTCGATTTTTCTAACTCCTTTGCAAGGGGAAACTTCGACGCCGATCCTATTCCTTATTCCGCTCCATCATGTCCTTCTTTGTCTAAGTTTTTCATCAGTTGTATGAGTTCGCGGGAAGAGTATATCGAGGCATCGATCACTTTTCTTGACGAATAGAAAATTTGCAAGGCACGAGGAGCAACGTACGAGCGAGCGCCGAGGAGCTCGCGAGAATGATAAGTTGAACGAAACAAATACGAGGTATATCGCTATACCGCCGTCGTACACAAGACAGAGAGGGCCGGGCGCCATATATCCTGAGTAGATGAAAACTAAAAATTGCACGAAAGCAAGCCATTCCTGACACTTCCGGGCTCGCGCAACTGCGCGCGATACATCTGTTAGCGAAAGCGTCATAATTTACCTTACGTACATATATGTTCTACTCGCTGTGCGGTGAGTGTATCTCTTCCGAGAAGCGGACGAAAGTAATCGCGACAGTAATTGCAACACTAATTAGTCCGCAACATAAGAAAGTGAATTTCGTAACGTAACACGATCGAAATAATTATTTGTATTGCGCTTATTTGCGAGTGACGCAACAATATACAATTTATCTAAATTATCGATAAAAAGCGTAGTAGGAAGTCAGGATTTGAGTCGAGCAACTCGTTAATCAATGCTGCTGCGAAATCGCGCGCTGTTGCATTCTCAATCGAATGTAGATAAATATTCAACCGCGTGGCGGCAGGAGAAACGTAACGTAAGGAAATTCCTCTAAACTGTCGTAACAGGTCATGGCTTCTAATTGGTGCGCGTTTCGTGTTAACATCTGCTCCACAGGGTGGCGGGTACGAGAGACGACGGTGACGCTGACGCACAGGTAAAGGTGGATTAACTAATTAGAACGGTGTATATACGACGGCTCCGACGATTAAGATGGCAGAGGCGACGGCTCCTGAACTTAAGGAGGATGTAATCGTCTTAGGACCGTAACGACCATCGAGACGAGCTCGCATTAATCTTGCGCCATGCCTGAAGCTGCTTGATATGCGGCCGAGGGAGCCGGCAGGACCCACTACTACCGTCTTCAACGATCCTAAACCGAGACCGCTACCAACACGACGGAGCAGCCTTAGCAGGCGCATCCTTCCAGAACGAGCCGTCCCCGCGCATTCCTAGCGAGATTAAGCAGCAACGTTTGTGTATGTTCTCGAGCGCGACTCAAGAGTCGCGTACTCTACGTCTGCTGATGCTGGCGCTTGCACGAACGTCAGGAAGTCAAAAGTTATCGAAATGTTGAGAGATACGCATATATATATATGTTTTATCAACAGGATATATTTATGGATGGAATAGAGAAGAAAGGAGAATCTCTCGAATAAATTCTAAGCATAAAATGTAGCTTAAATTTAAGTAACGTGATCCAATCTAAAATGAAATACTGGAAGTAACTATCACATAAATTCATTCTGACTATTATATCAATTTCTCAATTCCCATCTAACTTCGTTTAAAAGCTCTATATGGCAGCCTCTGTGCCCTTAAGATAATTGGCATTCGAGTCTAGCCAGCCATTAAGTGTATCCTTTTCCGTTCCGATAGGAAACGTTGCTTCAATAGATAGGTAGCAAGATGCCTCTACACCGCAGTCGATGCTATTAACTGCAGCGATACGGGTCGCTCTTAGATCTCGCCTCTGTAGCAAGACGTCAAACGAAAGGACCAGAAGACAGAAAGCTCCTTCAAAGAGTAAGACAGAATGCCCGAAAATATTACGTGAACGTGATGCTTGTTATGCGATATTTTTCATCCGTTTATCCTGAGCAAGAGTCTTCCACGGTACAAACTTTGTCGCGTTCTGCCAGCAGATTACTGTATAATAGGTACTTACGACGTCGCGGAGCCGAGAACTCAACATAATCGTGATAAACCAGAACGTGTACGCGAGGTCGTTTCACCGTTTGCGATACCATCGCCAAGTGTTCTGCGTATCTGTAACTACTGGCAAATTACGTGTCGGCGTTCCGAAAATTTGCAACGCGGTTAACTTTACATGTGCACGCGTGTTCAAATTCCTCGATTGCGATATGATTATGTTCCAAACGTTGCGACTTTATAGAATAAGTGAAACATTCACTCTATCTTTTTGTAATACAGTTAGGTTAATAGTGGATCGGAGATTTATTTCTATTAATTGAAAATCTTTATATTTACTTATTTCTATATACATATACGTCTTTTCAAAGTTGTAACTTTACCAGTTATACCGAGCAATGAAATCTTTCTTAAATGCATTACAGATCTTATTATAAGAATTGATTAAGAATGTATACTATGCAAAAAATCGAAATTTTTAATATAATTTTCTGAAAAATTAAATAAATTGGAGGAAGTGAAATCAAATGAAACCGATAATAATTAAATTAGACATCATATCGATCATGTTTTAACAAAATTTTTCTTTCGATATACTATACTAACAGATTTCTTGTTACGTACGATAGAAAAATGAGTATACTGAGCAAAGATCAGATATCTAATGTACTTTTATTTTTCTTACTGGCATTTAAGTCCGATTCATATCTCGAAACGTGTCTTTAGTTCGCGTTAATTTTGCCGATAGAGCTGAACGGTGAGAGTCTATTCCGCTGATTGCGGGGGTCGAACGAGTAGTCAATGTGCGGATTAAGTCGAGAGGGTACCCCGTAAATCAGAAGCTCAGCCAGCTATGTCTGTGGTGCTGGAGATAATAACCATTTTGCGCTTCCATAGGCTGTGTCCTCTCACATCGTAGCGAGCGATCTTACGACGGAGTACAATTTGTGTGTGTCTGTATGCGAACAAAAGAGGGAGAAGGAAAGAGAAAATGTGTGTGTGTATGTGTGTATCTATGAAGGAGAGAGAGAGAGAGAGAGAAAGAGAGAGAGGGAGAGGAAGGAACTCTATTCAATTAACTCCGTAAAACGTAAATCGTACTCTCACCCTCGTCCCTTCCACTCTATCGCTTCCCTATCGACCTTCGATTTTGCCACTGAATTTCCCGCGCATTCAGCAAACAGCCTCATGCCTACCTTCTGCTAAGATCCACGATTTTAAACGTGGCAATTTGTTTCATTTTAGTGCTAGTCAATTTTATTACGTAACATATTTTACTACTTGAATCGCTTTTCCTGCATCATAAAATTATAGAGACCTAATTACGATTTAACTGGGAAAATTAAAAACTTCGTGCAAATTGCAGCGTTTCAAAAGGGAAAATGTTTAACAAAATTTTATTTGTCGTTCCATTACGCTCTTCCGCTTTAATTGCGTTTAATGTTTAACATTACCGTAGTATTTAATATCGTGAAATTCATAAGTCGAAAAATTCGATGACTCTTTTTTACTTCTTTTTTACTTCTTTTTTTCCGCTTAAACGGGGGAGAAATAGTACGTTCAACTCTTGTTACATGCAAAACGTATTTGCTTTGGCGCAGTAAAATCTAAGGTTCCCAAGATAAACTAAGCTCAAATCTACAGGTACGAAATTTCTCCGTGCATGCGATTTCCCGTCGTGGCAGACAATCTGTCTCGGCTTCGACGCGGTGTGAGAAGCGCGAGGAATGAAGCAGCAATTCCTCCACCTTTGCAAGACACGGATACACGTTTCCCTTGCACCGATTCGGCAGCGGTATCGATAGGCGGGATCAGGCGGAATACAGCAACACACCCGATCGACATAATTTACCGTGTTTCCACGGCACACACGGATAAACGTCACACCATTCCCGTAGGATCTTCCATCCGCGCTCGCTGTCAAGGTTGGCTGGTGCGACGCGCCTTCCTTCTACGTGCCTCGAATTCGAGTCAAATATCTGGAAGAGTGTCACGCTGATTCCGTATGCCTCGATCTTGACTGCGAGTCGACAGCAGACGACAATGGCGCGAGGAAGCGCAAACATTTATTCGTAAATTATTCTTGCATTAACTTTGAATTCCCTGCCGTCCGTGTGGAATGGAAAACATTGTTATTTATATGTAATCGAGATTAAAAGCATACGATTATTAAATTATTCTAACGTGTAATTGTTCGCATTTCATCGTTTCGAAGAAGGATTATGCAATCATTCGACAAATGTTAAATTAAACATGGGATTTAATATTCATCATAATCAATGATCTGTAAAAGCACTCATAATTATATGAAAACATAAATGAGCAAAATCGGCTCGCTGTTTGTCCCATTGCTTGTTTCATTGCTTTCTGGGGGAAAATCCGCTAAATGTTTTCACTTAAAATAATCAAAACTAACGGTTTTAGTATGACAACAAATTAGATTTCTCTCACTGTGACACGACGAAAATATCGAACATTTTGTCCGAAATGAAAATTCAAATATCTTTTTCCGAAATTAGGTAACTTTGTGGATAAGATATTATACGAAGCTAAAAAAGAAAAGACAAAATCGGCTCACTGTTTGTCCCATTGCTTATTTCATTGGTTTTTGGGGGAAAATCCGCTAAATGTTTTCACTTAAAATAACCAAAATACACGGTTTTAACATGACAGCGAATTAGATTTCTCTCAATGTGACACGACGAAAATATCGAACATTTTGTCCGAAATGAAAATTAGATATCTGTTTCCGAAATTACGTAACTTTGCGGATAAGATATTATACGAAGCTGAAAAAAAAAGAAAAAGTTGGAAAAAAAACTCGTGTAACTTTTTCCGGTTAAAAGTTTCCGTTATAATAACGAAATTTTCCGCTGTTCACCGACATGTCGAAAGGAGCAAAAAAATTTCTTCTTTTAATTTGACAAAAGATAGACATCCAGATCATTGCTCTGTAGGCCTTTTAGACTATTGGGACGGTTTGCCAGCCCGAAACAAACCGCTCAATTTGCGGACCGGCAGCTGAACGAATGACTTCACGATGAGTTTCGGCAAGTTTACGAATCGATTTGGCACTTAGGCGGAAAGGAGATTGACATCTACGAAAGAGGCAATTTGTCACGATCACGGGGTTTCGATACGATACGCGCGACAAATAAAAAAAAAAAAGCCGCATGTATATTTCTGAAAGTGAGTATTCATGATCGTGACTCGCTAGAAGAACAGCGTGTTATGAAGTGAATACAAAAAGTCCATTTACCAATATTGAAAGAGCAGCGATTTTAAACTTTAATAAAAATAACATATGTAGATTTGAATTATAACGATTTTCAGAGCCAGGTTTACAATCTACTCATTTTATTTTACTTTTTATGCACTTAAACTGCAATACTACGCATTCGGAGTAATTTAACGCAATTGCGCGTAAAAGATGGACGATAAGGTACATTTAATAATGTCGGAAATAATTAAAGCGCTTGCGTTATGAAACCGTATTCTGTCCCATTCAATGGGTAATAATGGTGCAAACAATATAGACGATTATTCTGGATGAGAGCGTCAGCCGATCACCGACAAATTCAAGCACGATATCCTCCGCGGGGCATGCCGGCGCATTTGGTCGACTTAATCGCGTTACAGGGCCAAAATCTGATTGCGCAAATGCAATTTCGCGAGCGCTTTCAGCGCGAAAATTCTTTTTCTCTGCCCATTAACAAGGGCCATCGCGGTACTTTGACTTTCGAAATCCGTCCTCGCACGTGCATGTAAAATTACGGGTGAAAATTGTTAAAACGCTCCTCGTCCTCGTCCTCGTTTCTGATTTTTGCCAATGACGGTAGGAACATCACACAATCCGCGCTGAAAAATTCCACTAAAATCAACATTTCTTCAGTAGACTGCACTGGTTAAAACTTTTCACCTCGACATCGAAAGCTAGGATATATCCACACTTAACTCGCGAGATAAAATGAACTTGTGCACGAACACGTAAACCGAAGTTTTACGAGTCACGGTTCCCGCGCTATACCATTTTATGTTAGCGATAACATTGCTATCTCTCCAATACGCAGCATTCAATATTTATAAAAGAATTCGAGAGCACAGTGTGAAAATATCGGATAGACAGGGACAAAGCGAATGTCGAGCCACACGTTTGTTATATCGCTTTGTCCCGCATATTATACTGCACCCATTTTTGCGCTGCTATTTTTATATTTTTACATTGCATTTATGTCGCGAGATATTACAATTGATATTTTTTTTTTCGCTTACATGTGTAGCGAACTATCGCGATACACATAAAGTTCATTTATTTAACATTCAATTCTTTTAGATTTTCCATTTGTTCAAAGTTCAACGCCCGGTATATTCTACAATCAAATGTAACTTCTATATAGTACTTTAATAAATACGAAATAAACGAAATTAAAAAATTTTGAGATTAATACGTTTACGTTTCAGAATGTGCGGCATCTCGAAAAAAAATGCGGTGGCGTGCTCGTGACACTCGATATCGCATTTCTCTTGAAAATTCTTCGATGACTACATTGAACACACACACTTATCTCACGTTGATAGCTAAAGCATACGAGATCGAGCATACGAGATCCGTTCGTAACCTCTTTCCCTTGCAATTGGATTTGAATGTCGGCGAGTGCTTATCCGACTTCGTGAGGAGCAATAACAGCTTTTTTTAACCTGCGAAACGTTTTACAACGACGGTTCGAAGTAAGGAGAATGATTCGAAGAATGGGCGGAAACTCCCCTCCGGGAATGCGTGTATCGGATTTTCACAGACGGAACGAGCAATCTCGCGATTCTGGAATCTCCTTTTCGTGCCGTGCCCCAAGCCCTCTCATTGAAAGCAGCTTTAGAGCTCCGACCTCGAAGAATGCCCCCGATACCGACCGCAGACAAGCCGAAGACAGTTCGAACGTTTGATTCCCGCGAACTCCCCCTTCTCTGCGCTTGATTCGTAGCTCACTGTGTGCAGTCATAATGCTCGTGGACTGCGATTCCATCGCTACAGCGTTTCTTCCCGCGCAATTTAGCTCGGGAAAAAACACGGCGGCGAGATAAATAACTGCAATTGCGGTTCTTTGCGAGCTGCGAGAAAAAAGAAATATAATCTCGAGCGATCGTGAAATATCTTTACGATTGCTAACAACAGAAATTTATCACGCGCATGATTAATTTCCTATCGACATTTCTTAAAATGTACAAACAAGAAAAATGTAAAGATATTACTATCTCTAATCAAATCATTTTCGTGTTTAATGCTACATTGCGATTTCTATTAAATTATTCATAGCTACAAACTACTTTTACAACATAATAAAAAATTCATTTGGATTCGTCGCTTTCATAGCTTCGTTACGAATTTCGTTGCAAATAAAACGCGATGAGCGCACTGACCCGCGATGTCAATACACTCGTAACGACGACTCTGACTTCGGGGGTTCATTTCAACTTCAGTCCTCTTTTATAGTCCGACGTGTCTCGCGTGCATTCCTCCGAGTCGTCTTAATGAGAGCCTTGCTCCTCCGAGCACGAACGATCGGGAAATGCGCGGAAGGACTTCAATCTGGCTTTACGAAAGCATACCGCACCACCCGCACTTACCGAAACGATATATATCGAGTTCAATTTCGAATGCTCGTATTTCGTTTCGACACACACGGCGCACATCGGCAAACGTTCGCGTGTACGTGCGTACACACGAACGTTTGGATAGATATGCTGCGCCTTGAAGGCGACTCGTAACGCCGGCGATTTAATAACGACCACGGAGTGGTATTGATCCCCACGGGACTTGCGAACTACTCGGGAGTCGAGAAGTCGAAGCGCTAACTCGCTGCCGACGTGATAATTCGGTAACACTTCGATAAGGGTCGCCTGTGCAGTTTGCCACGACACGCTGGCCGTCTCCGGGCCGGGAGAGGAGAAGACCTGTCGGCGCGCCTGGAACAGCGCGCCTCAAAGTCGCTGGGAGCAGGATCAGCGAAGCCGAACCGCGGAAACCGCACGACTGTTTCGTCCGGCTTTGTATATTATTTTCCACAGAGCCGCCCCAGAGATGCGCCGAGACCGTGATACGCGAACAACGGGGAAACTGACGCTCGACAAACACGTTATTTACGTCACCAGGAAAGTAATAAAGTATCCTTAAGTTTTCGTGCAGTCTGTGCCCGAGCTTTGCATAGCTGCGCCGTAATTTCCTCGTTTGAAGCGCACGTTCATGCATGTATGAGTGCCCGCCTTGCTATAATATCGATATTTTGCAAATATTAACTATCTACCCGTTATAACCATTAATGATATCTACACTTGTTTGTACCGTTTATATACCTACGTACTCGGTGTAGCGTATATTTGATTACATGGTAAAAATCAAAATTATATTTCTGCTATCAGTGACACGTTAAATATGATATTTTGCAAAAATTTATTGTCTATCCGTTAAAATCATAAATGCATTCTACATATGTATATATTCGTATGTCGATGTAATATTCGCAGTTAATATTTGATCATTTAACAAAAATTAAAATTATATTTTCGCCATTTAAAGCTTCGACCGCGTCTGTTGACCGTCGCGTTTCATTACATTAATGAACGCGCGCCATTTTATCTGTCGTAAATACGAGGTCGATGAAATAAATAGAAATCGAGAAAGAGATATCATTGCTTTTTGCAACAGTTGGAACGGAAGAGTCCCGTAATGTCGAAAGATACAGCGGACAAGACGCGGTTCGCAATAGAACAAGCTCCATTCCGGTTCTCGTAAAATATTTATCGCCGGTCAATAGATGGATCGACGAGGCATTGATGTTCGCCTGTGCTATCGTAAAATTGAAATAAGACATCTGGAAAATCGTTTTTACGATAATTCTCACCGCAACACAGCTATGGCACGATAATTTAAGTATCTCAGCCCTATTTCGAGTGATAACGCTCCGAAGAAAATATCCACTCACAATCAGTAGCATAAAATACACACAAATAATCCATTTCAAGATAAAAATTTTCTCAGCAGCATATATTCTTCCTGTACATTTACGAGAGAGATAACACGTAAGAATAACCCAGAATATAAAACAAATCTCTAAAGAAGGAGTGAAATATGACTAATTTAAATAAAATATTATTTTAAATCTTTATTAAAATGCACGCTTTAATTAAGTATGAAATTAAAACCGAGCACATAAATTATTATCTGTTATCTACCCACTGTTATTAACCTATTCAATCCATCTTGACCGTCCTTCTCTAAATAACTTTTCGTCCCACCAAGTATTATTACGTATTGTTAACGATGATATTACGTTACATGATATCCGGCTAACACGATATATTGCTGCTACCTCGTTAATAATAACATATCGGAAATAGTAAACGGAAACGAATTGTCTCCATTATGACCATTATGAATATATTGCCGAAGTTAGTCCGCCGATTAATCGGAACATAGTTCTCGAGACATAGAAATCCCCCTGGCTTCCTATTGCACATTGATCCCGTTTACTCGGGTTAACGCAGACTATGTGTAGTCTGCGACAGGTGTCAGTGGACAGGACACACGTGACTGCCTAAACCGCATGGTGACTGTTTTGACGCGGCTATCCGTCAGGTAATCGCGGTTCACCGTCATTCGATGCGCTGCGTGCATCGCCATCGGGCCGTCTCGAGTGTCTGTATACCATTAAACGCATGCACAACCGCACGCAGTTACGCGGTTCGCTATGTAATCGTTCGTATAATTCATACAGTCGCTGTCGGCGACGATTGTAGCCAAAACGAAATATTCGCTGTTTATAATTTGATAAATAATAAAAATCATATAACATTATAATTGAACTCGCGAGTATTATTATAGCCTTTTACGTGAGATTTCGATCGCGGAAAACGAGATAAGAAGGAGTAAGATCTATTAAATGACAACGAGGATCGAAAGAAATCAGATCGACGATAAATGTATAGATTATCTATAATGTTATACTAGATGTGTTAACAGGTAGAAAAGAATTAATAAGAATTAAATTAATAGCTTGTTATGCTGGCGGTGATAATAATAATAGCAAAACTGAGATTAGTCGACTGGTAGCTACGACAAAACGCTCGCTGCGCGTTTTATGCGCTTGCAGTCGCGTATGCACGAACCCAACGGCACGCAAGCTCGCGTTCCTCTGCGCAAGCCTCAATGAATCACGAATCACGCTTTAGCCGATTGTCAAAAAGCGGTTTCAGAAAGTTTTCTAAGCGAACTCATGCGCGGGCTCATGCATGTTGAGCGTTACTTTCTGGCAACCAAGAGAACTCAGGCGATGCAACGATATGACACGGTATTATAATATCACATTCCTATCCTCCTTTTTTCCTTGCGTATACATCAGTCCCCGAGATGCGTCGCATGTAATCAATAAAACTAGAAATTCACAAAGCCGAAAGTCAAAGTATTCTTTTACCACACCTGCGAATTCACAAAGCCAAAAGTCAAAGAATTTGGAAAATTAAAAATCGAAAATTTACGAAAATGTAAAGATGCAAAATTTGAAGATTTAAAAACTCTAAGGATCCATATTTTATATTTGAACATTATAAAACTAATGCAACCTACAAACAATCCAATGATCTAGAAATTAGATCATATTTCTGACAAACTTTAATAATCCAAAAATACCTATCGCTTGGAAAAATGCATTTCACATAAATCAAGTCGGTTATCGTTTCCACTATCCAGAACAGACTACACCGTGCAGATAACATAGAATCGTGCGTAAACGGAAGATAGCTTTGCCTCTATTTGCTGCAACGTCCACGCAAGAGCGATCGAATGTCAGCCACATCGAACAATTTGAATCGTATTGATCAGAATAGCGAAGAATCGATGGGATCGATGCACGTATTTGTCGTGTCTGCTCGGCGTTTCGCCAATTACTTGAGAGCGTGTTCAAATCACCCATTTATCGGACATCGACTCACCTAGAATTATCACGACTATCAACGTCCATTCGTGATACGATACGAAAAACGAAGCTTAGGCGTATTTAGTCTAGATTTAAATTTAAAACCGAATTTTCAGTTCGTTCTCGAATAACTTTTGTATTGTATTAAAGGTGTGCTTAACTACTGTGTTAAACGAAACAAAGCGGATTGAATTTAAAATTATTTATCCATTTAGAAACTTATAACTAGGATGATAAAGAAAGCAGACATAAGTCTACGAAAACGATTAAAAGTACACTAGAAACTCTTTTGTAAAATAGGATAGAAAATCCGCGAGGATAAAAGAAACAAATCGCAACGATGCTAATTGCGGAGTCGCGGTTCGCGTAACGAGAACTCCAAATATAGGTCGGTTTCCGCAAAACTTAGCGTTAGAGTTCGCGATAGTTCGGGAACGTAACTCGGACCAAATGAACGCGAAGTCCGCGAATTCCGACGGATGTACTTCGAATTGGGCCGGAGATAGTAGCCCCGATCTCTTTTCCTTGCTGTTACACAGAATTTCAGCTAATAGCCCACGTCTCGTGTGAACACGCCACAAACGGGATGGGAAAAAAATTGAAAAATCTCCGATACTTACGTCAGTCACCTATGGAATATGATGTCAGAAACGTGAAACGTAATTTACCATGCTGCATTCATAGAGCTTGAACTATTTTGACAGGCGCAGTCACATTTAATCATTCCACATTTCCACGTGAAAGCTATTTTGTGTGTGGACGTAAGTTGCGAGAGCTACTCGCGTGTATTTCCTCGCAATTTCCTCGCTTCTGACATCATAACCCAAGATGGCCGACGATATTGAGGGCCCTTGCGAGCGAAGGTTGCGAGGCATTTCGAGGCAAGGACGCCCTCCACCGCAAGTCAGTCAATAACCATCCTATTGATAAGTTTGCGCTACGACTGAGTTAAAGAGAAGAGTGTAATCAACGGAATTAATGGGAACGGGTCATATATTCAACACTTTCCAATAGCGGCACGACATTGTCTGGCTATTACAGTATCGTATTCAATTAACACTGGTGACACTAAACGAATTAATGTTGCCGCGCAGATGGGAGCGTCGACGTGTGCTGGCAGGCGTTCGAACGGATAAATAAATTTACGAATGACAGGCTTTTAATCGGCACATTAACGATTAAAGAAAAAAAATCACTTCCCTATTCAGATGAATCGACCGACTGTCGCGAGCAGGTAAATTTATGATATCAAAGATATTATTGGATACAGAAAGAAAAACTACTAAAAGAATAAAATTAATTTTTTTACAGCTGAAAAATTATATAAGTCCTTAACCCAAAAAAATAATCTAATAAATTAAAAAATCGTTATAAATTCGCAATATAACGTAAACAGAAAAGTATAACAGGAAGTATAACAGGAATATATAAAAAAAATTTTATGACTCTGTAACAGTTTGGACGTAGATATCGGCTATATGTTACTTCTATGTACTCAGGAGATTGCATTCTTTGACCAGTTGTCGATAGAATGCGCAAAGAATGCCACGTTTATCGCGAGGATGATACCGCGTGTGTGACGTAAAGTTGAAGAAAAAAATCCATGTCGGGTGGTCTAAGACGGGACAATCGGATCTCGCACGGGAGGACAGGTGGAAGGGCCGGCGCCGGAATCGATGTTATCGAAAAGAGAACAGCTAAGGAGCGAGTACATATGTACGCGGGCGATGCTGGCACATAGATATCCGCTTGGCAGGCACCTAATACGAACCGGGGCCGAAGGGCTCGCTGCAAACTTGGATTTATGCTCACGCTGCAGCGCATAAAGTTCCATGCCCCTGCGTAAGCCTGTGTGCAGTGGCAAATTTCTCACCGCCCCCGCAATATTCTCGCCGACAGGTTAACGCCGAATATATTTCCGTAGGCGGTGCTTCCGGTTTTCGTTCGCCGGCCGGGCACGTGGCCGGGCAATTGAATCGGTCATTCCGAAGACGTAAACGACGAAAGAGACCGCCCGCGAGATCCCGAAACGCGCGCGCGCGCGCGCGAGACTTATTGCACGTGCGAAACTGGCGCTTCGCGAAAAACGCGGTTTGTCCTTTCGCAGGAGACAGCTAGAAAGTTATGAGTGTCTCGATTAGGAGCGTACCGATTATTCAGCGTGAAACACGCTATAATTCGTTTACCCTCGGCCTGTTTTGACCGCGATTATCGCAATCAATTATAAGACCGTGTATAAAATGCTACCAGCTTACGCTTTTAATTATTCCAATTATCCCGTCCGTCTTTCTTGAACGTTTCTCCTCTTCGATTCAATTCAACCTACTTTTTCCACCGAAAGGACAACGGTGACACGTGCCAGCGATGAAACGTGAGAATGCAATTAATGTGTCATTATACAGGGTAACCTACATTGAGGATGCCAAGAAGTCTTGCGATTCTACATTTGCAGTAAATTTTTTTTACTTTCAAAGTGGATAAAATTTTTAAAACCTCAACCGAGATTTTCGACGCTTAAGGTTAAACAAGATAAGGTAAATTAAGAAAATATGAAACTGCTTTCACATTAGAGACGGTTAGTTGCCTTATTGTACTTTGCTTAACAAGGAACGCCGAGAATCCAATTACGTGATAGCAGGTGGTATAGGTGTCGCCGATGTGATTATCGCCGCAGCTCGTTAACCTCTCATCAAGGTGCGAAAACAGACTACCTCTCTCTCTCTCCCCTCCCTCCCTCATTCACTCTCATTCTTAAAGCGCATCTTTGAATCTCTGTCACATTCGCTTGCACGTCGTTTTCGCAAAAGGCACGCATCTCTACGTCATTTTCCCCTTAAAGAATTGGTCGCGATTTCTTTTCACGGTCCACGGCATCCTGTAACCGTTCTCCCACCGGAGAAGGAAAGCCCGCTATAACCATTCACAACAGGCGGGAGCAGTCTGCATCCGACAAAAATTCCACCATCGGACGTAGATCACACCCTCCTCCGCGCCGCTCATCCCTCTCGCGACAGTCGGGAAGACGTTTTACGAGCAGCGATTTATCGAACCAGCCCGCCGCCTGCCCGCCCCGTTCTCTCGCGTTCGCTGCGAATAGTCCATAAATTTCCGCGATGTACCGCAAGGAAAGAACCAAAAAGGGAGGACACCCGGGGACGGAAGGGTAGAGGTGTGACATAAAGGAAGACTGAATAGGCATCCTTTCGGAAAACACGCGACCTCGCTATCACAATTGCATAAGAGGTGCATTCCTCAGCTGTCATTCGCACTACACTTTCCCGTACGCGTACGCGCGCGCACGCCAAGATGCACACGGGCATGAAAGCACGAATGCACAGAGAAGCCTTAGACGTATCCCGATTTCAGTGTCGTACCTTCATATATCTTTGACTCTCGAGAAACTGATGGAATTTTGAGGCGCGCGCGCGCACCCGACGCAATTCTTCGTGCTTATTTGAAAGAGGTGGGATTACAACATTTTGAATGGCGACATAAATATCAGTTTACTCGCAAAGAGATGAAAAGATAAATGGACTTCCATCGCATGCTTTTTCTCTGTGATAAAAGATTAGAATAATAAATCGCTCTGTGAATTTTTTAAATTGTTCTGTCTGAAGATTTATTCAAAATCTAACTCGATTTTGTGCAAAATCTACCCATAGGACCTGTTTTTTTAGATCTTGTGTTATCTGGGTAATCGGATTATTGAGAAATAGATAGATAACAGTTCAAAGATATTACGGACTAACAAGCCATTTACGCTGTATATTTTGGTTACAGGTGTATCTGAAAACAATGAACGCGATACGAGCAAAATGCATAAAATACGAATCTGCTGGAGAAATGTGCACACAAAGAAACAACAAGCATGGCAAATATACCGATATAAAACGCTCAGATATAATGCATCGCGTGGAACACACGTGAAAGCTCGCTATTTGAAAAAATAAGCATGATGGAAAATGGTGCATCGAAGGCAAATAACTATTAGTTTCGTAACGGATGGCTATAGGATTCAGATAAAAATGCGCGGAACGTAAGATTACTTTACAAACCAATTCAGCTATCACAACAAAATTTTAATCGTATGTTATCACATATATTAATCAACACTGTCTTATTGTCTTATTTATTATCAAACTTCTCATCTTGGCGCTCTCCGTTTATCAGTCTCACTAGCCCACATATTTACAGTCACATACGAAGACGAGGTTTTCGAACTGACCGACACAAGACCGATAATTCACAAACAGTCTTATCAAATAATTTTTGTACGTTCTTCTTTAAGTACCTGTAATTTACGCGCAAAAAATGACGTTTATTTTCTCATTTTCTTGAAATAGTAAGTTAATGGAAACAGATAAACAACACTAACAAAAAGAAAAATAATACCAGCGTTCGGCTGCGACAAAGTTCGATTACAATGGAAGCGGTGCTACGCGGTGCAATTTCGATGGCAAAAATTGTCACGGCGCTGCATTGCCATCCGTGCGTCGCTTCAAAAACGAGGAGGTCCTCTTCCGATATTGAGAAGGATATCGTATCCGCCCAAGATCCGGTATCCGGGAGCACTTTATCATCGGAGTAACTGTAGCGAGCGAGCAAACTCGTGCGGATAATGCGACCCTTCGAGAAAATGCAGCCCCGCGAACGAGCGAGCGAGTCACTGGAGCGGGCAACACGCGTCAAACAAGGACAGAGATAGCAGCCGCGGTACTTCCGTTTTCCGAGCCGTTCCGTTTTATTTCGTTCCTCGAATACCCCCGTACTCCCTCGTACTTGCTATAAAACTAACTCCCTTCTCCTCGTCCGCGGCGGTGGAACAAAAGTTGGTTTTAACACTTATCGGCGTGGCATCCTCGGCACACACACTTACATGCACACAGGGTGTTCCAAACGCGAAACAACGTAGGGTTGATTTGATTTCGACCGAGATTACAAACCGTGTCTCAAATGTTAATGACTAGACATCGCGTCAAATCTAGAGCACGTCGAGAATTGTTTAATCACTGTAAATTAGTTGCTGCGTTATCAGCATTTGTAGGTGTTGAGATTTGTGCAAACAACGGAATCAAATATTTGCACGCCACACAATTTATCTATCATGCAGTCAAAAAACTTTCCGGAAATTATCAAATTAACTGAAGTTGTAATTTGCATGATATTTACAGGCAACATTTAAATTAAACGGATTTAATTGTAAATAAATTTAAACCAATCAATTATAATTATTTAGCGTTTTAACTATTTTAACAAATTAAATTATTTAGTATTATTTTTTAAATTTGTCTTGCATATAAAATAATCGATACAGTACTGAACTAAAGATATCGTGTATTTTCGTTTGTTGAAAAACTTCGTTTGGCGCCTTAGCCTAGGTCTACAATACGTGTAGTAAACTTTAAGCTATAAGAAATTGACCAATGACAATCAATTATTCTCCTCATCTTCGTCCGTGATCTACCTATTGTAGAACCAGGCTTACAGACGCCGAAAGTCATATCAGACCCATCACGTGACCGCCGTTACACGGCGCTGAGGTAGTGTTCTTTCTCACTCACTCTCTCGCTCTCTCTCTCTTGCCGTTGCACGGCGTAGTGGGCTCTCTCGCCATTTTGCGGCCATTTGTGAATCCTCGTTTAGAAGCATCCCCGGATAAACGCGAAGTATTTTCGAGCTGTGTTCGTTGGCTTGCTACCTACTTCTGAAGGAGGAAGGATTGTTTTCTAGAGTGATTCGTCTCCGAGAACGCCTGCGACTCACGAAAACGCAAGAGACCTGCTCAACAGCCTGCTTGGTTAGCCAGATTCAGAGGCTCGCTTTCCACGCGGTGGAAATCTCAGATTTTACAAGTTTTCGGAATCTGGTATGTACGTTCTCGTCTGAGGATCTGGGCATATTCTTGTCCGGTGCAGGCTCAAGCCTTCTCTCTAGCCTCACGAACCGATCCTAGGATCATCTAAAAAGGATTTATCTCGAACATTTTCTCGATTTCTCTCTCTCTCTCTCTCTCTCTTTCTCTCTTTCTCTCCATAGTGAATCTCGCTTTCTTTCTCTATTGTCTTTTTTCTCGTGCGACATTAACAGTGCTACTTGGAATAAGTGTAAATTTTCATCCTCGCAAGATTTTGTACGACTATATATTTATAGTTTATTTTTCTTTCATTTGCGTTGTCAGTCTCCGCGCGTGCAATGCCCGATTTACCCACTAAAACCCTATGATGGCCCTCCTCCTGCGGCATAAAGACACCCCGGGAACTCCTCCGAAAACTACCAGGGTCCCCCCCCCCGCAGAATGACCTCCCTTGGCTG